>PJEM01012462.1:14797-46985 GCA_004023845.1 Helogale parvula | reverse complement strand
CCGCTGGGCGATCTCGGGGCCGGAGCACACATCTGTCTTCCACTTCTTGCTTCCCTTTCCTTCCCGTGATTGGTCAGAAGCAACCAGTGGGGCCGAGTGCAGCTTCTCTCCACTCGAGGAGGCTGAGCTGGACCCGCACTGGGGGAGCGGGTGGGGGCACCAGGCACAGGCCCCGCCCCCGCACGGGCCGCAGGTCAGGCCAACCTAAACTCCAGTCACGACACTACCACTTCCTAGTTCTGCGACTCACGGGAGGCAGCCTCCCTGGCCTCCATGTGCTTATCTGTAGAATGGGGTGGTGACAGCACCCCGCCTGCTGGGTGGTGTGGGAGTGATGGGAGTGCGGGACTCGCATTAACTGGTAGCTCTTAGTTGTTTTAGGCAAAGCCCTAGACCTGAGAACCAGAGACTTCCCCCGACAACAGCGTGAGGCGGCTCCGAGCCCTGGGATGGGTGTGCTCTGCCTTTCAGTGGCCCCGAGCACCCCCTTCCTCAGCATGAAATGAAACACAAATGAGAAAACAATCGAGAAGGGGCTCTGAACTCTAATACACTACACACACGTTAGGGACGTTGGGATCTCTTACTCTCTACCTGCGCAGCAAACATTCATCGTGCCCTTGTCTTGGGTGCTGTGGGAGGTGGCGGCCACCCCATGGGCACCTGCTGTGCAGCGGCCCACCGCCCCGCGGCACCTGCACCTGGGTGGCTCCGTCTTTATCCAGGGGCTACGGCGGCGGTCAGTGGGGAGGCCCTGTGTCCCCATCGGCAGAGCCCAGGCCACCCTGGCCTTTACCTGCCTGGACCCGCTCAGGGATTCAGAGCCTCTGCTCCTTGGCCTCTGCCGTGAGTCCTGACTGGAAGGGTATCAGGCTCAGCAACCCCAGTGGGGACAACTTCTCGCTCTGCGGTGCCTTCCTGGGGAGCCCTCCAATCAGGACACGTCCTTCCGCCTCACTGGACACAAGGGGGACCGTTTTCCTCTGCCCCCAAAGTTTCTGTCCTTCTCGCCAATGTCTGCATGATCTCACGTGGGTTCATATCAACACACAGAGATGCAGAATTGGTCCCTGGGGCCCAGGGGCTGCCCGGGGACGTCAGCTCAGGGGCCTCCGGGTCCCATGTCTTCAGGATCGTTCTTCACCAGGAGCCAGCCAGGAAATGACATTTCACAGACATGCGTGGTGTGGTGACCTCTTTTGATGTTACTGAGATGCTTTTGAATATTGACTTTTATGGTTTCAGTAATTTATTTTTCACTGCTTAAGTAACTGAACCTGCAATTAGAATGCGCTGCCGCCAGGGGGAAAGGGGAGCGTGATCTGACCTATTTGCTTAAGCTATGTGTGGTTATCTGAAGGGCGCGTTGCAGTAATGTCTTTAAAAAATAAAAAACAAGTCCTCTGTTAAAACAGCCGCACACACAAAATACTGCAGAACACCAGACGTAAGCTCTCACGGTGGTTGGACTTAGCCCGCATATACTGCACACTTTTTATAATTATTTATTTATTAAAAAAATTTTTTCCAATGTTTTATGTATTTTGAGAGAGAAAGAGAGAGAGACAGCGCGAGCAGGGGAGGGAGACATAGAATCCTAAAACCATGTCCAGGCTCTGAGTTGTCAGCACAGAGCCCGACGCGGGGCTCAAACCCATGAATCGTGAGATCATGACCTGAGCTGAAGCTGGACACTTAACCGACTGAGCCCCCCAGGCGCCCCTACTACACGCCTTTTAAATCCAGGTCCCGTTGTGGGTGCTAGGGGTGCAGTGGTGGGTGTGGTGTGGCCTCCTTGCTGAGGGAGGAGCTCAGAGTCTGTGGACACGGAGGCGGATCTCCGAGCAGCACCTGACAGGTGTTGGAAAGGAGGTGTGAGCAGGGGAAGGACTCGGAGAGGGCCTGGCGTGCCAGGAGTGGCCTGGGGAACCCAAACCCTGCGATCTTCCAGTGGAGTGGACCCCAGCAGGCGTGTGCCCTTTCCTCCCAAAGCTATGGGACCAGGAGAGCAAACCCTGCCCCTCTCGGAGGTTCCACGGTGGGGCGGGAGGGGGGGTGTCTCTGTGTTATGGGCCCCAAGGCCGGCATCCCAGGCTTACGAGGTGCTTGGCACCCTTGACAGCTTCCCTGGGCTTTGCTTTCTCCTGCCTGCCCGCCTGGCCTGGGGCTGTGCATCTCTGGATGGATGGAGAGCCCAGCGTGGGATGAAAGTGGAGAGACGGAGCCTCAATCTCTCTGCTCTTTCCCACCGGGCCGGAGACCGGGCCCGCGCTCTGGGCTCCCGGCCCTCTTCTGTCTCTTTGCAATTCGAGGTCCTTCTGGAAGTTCGCCTGTTGGGAAGATGAAGGCAATCTCCATTTTTGCCCTTGAGCTCGGCTGGGAGATGGAAGCACGTGGCCCGATTCCCGAGCATCCCGCACCGCGGGGAAACCCTCTCACACGGGCCGCCGCAGCAGCGGTGCTCCTCGGGGTCGGGCTTTGAAAGAGCTTACATCTCTGCCAGAACAAAGTGTTTAAAAAGGCCAACTTTACAGGTGTTTAAACATAGATTTCAAGTGGATTTTACGATACCGCTATGCAGCAGGCTCGGCGAATCTCAGGTTGGCGGGATGGCTCTGGCTGTGTTCAGGCCCTTCTCTGCTCAGGCCGCATCTCCCCTCCCCCCAGAGAGGGGGCCAGGCCTCCAGGGGCCTTTTGAGGTGCTCGGAAGGTGTCCGGCTGCCACCGGACTAATCTGACCCCGGAGGGTAGAGTCCCGTCCGAGTCGCGGTTTTGTTGATGCTCACGTGAGGCTCTTCTCAGAAGCGTTTTGGCAGTTGGTTCTGTAACATCCAGATTGAAATACAGTGAGGGTTTGGTGGAGTGGGCTCCCCGACTCCGGTCTAGTCACCCTTGTCGTTGGTCCTGCAGTGAGGCCTCTGCTCTGACCATAGAGCCTTCCCCTCTGAGCGGGAGCCGACCCACCGAGGAGCAGGGCCAGCACTAGGAGGATTTCCTGTGGGCGGATGCTCCTTCACTGGACCCCAGGCCCCGGGAAGAAGTGGGCAGGCCCTTCGGTGGTGGCAGAAGTGGGAGGACCAAGGGCAGCTCCCCGCTTCAGAGGCAGGGAGGGGGACACTTCTGGCAAGATCAGGTTTTCTCGGAGGTGCCCCCCTGCTGAGGTCGGCATTGTCCAGGGTAGGATTCCTTCCCCTCTCGCCAGACGGAAATCGCCGTGCGGTCACCCAGCTCTGCCTGCCTGGGCCGCTCCCTCCGGGATCGCCCCGAGTTGTGGTATCCCTGGAGTGGCCAGGAGGGGATGTCCCCTGACCCCAATCGGCAGCTTCCTGCCCTCTTGTCTCTGGGACCGGGCGGGAGAGTTTCTGGCCTTGGCCGATTTATTTCGTGCTCAGCAGGGGTGGCCTGGGTTCTCTCGTTTCTGCCCCAGGCCCGGTCTTTTGTGGGGTAAAGGGGAGCAAGACATCCAGGCATGGGCAGCCCCACATGGGAGGCTTGTTTCTGGGGGGACAGAAGCTCAAGTTCATCATCGCTAGAGACGGCAGCACTGGCTGGAGCTAGCCCGGCGCTCACTTCGTCCTTCCGCTCGCGGTGACGCCCGGCAGGTGTTTGTGGGGTGAATGAATAGGAGGATGAGTGAGCGATGCCGAGCCAGTAGAGAGGTGACAGGTGCCTCTGTGGTTGTTGGGGTCCCGCCGGTGATGGGACCCCTGAAGGTGGGCTGTCCTTTTCAGAGGTGACGTCTGGACAGATAGAGTCACCCACGTCCTGGAGGCTGAACACAGAGGCCAGGGCTGATGAAAATCCTTTTCCTTAAACGAGCGTAATCCAGACATCATCACAGTCCCGTGGGAGGCTACAAAGTATGTCTGATGAATCGGACAGTTTCGAGTGGCCAAAGCTAGTGTAGAGAAAGGCACGTGCGCTCCGCCTCTTTGTTTCCTGTTGGTGCTCCTGGCTGTGTCCGGGGGCTCCGGGGGCTGTGTTCTTCCAGACTCGGGCATGAGTTCCCGGGTCGGGGGGTTACACGCCTGGGTCCTCCCGGGCCTCCCTGGGCGTCCAGCGTCACCGCTCGGTCCCTGCACTCTCCTCATCAGCTCCCGGACCTCCCCGGCTGCCCCGCCATCCTCTCTATGTCACCCATCCCACCCGTGGTGGTGGCTGTCTCTAGACAGACTCGGGAGGGGCCCCAATGAGCTCCCTGCTTCCTTACCGACCCCAGCACTCGACTGCAGCTCCGTTTAAGATACTGTCAAGCAGATGACGGGGTGGGAGGGGCAATGTTGACGGACCCAGAAGAGTTTAAGAAGTCTGGGAGGGGGGACACACCTGGGTGGCCCAGTCAGTTACGCGTCCAACTTTGATTCAGGTTGTGATCTCATGGTCCGTGGGTTCGAGCCCCGCGTCAGGTTCTGTGCTGACAGCTCAGAGCCTGGAGCTGCTTCGGATTCTGTGTCTCCCTCTCTCTGTGTTCCTCCCCCACCCACCCCCCTATCTCTCTATCTCTCTCAAAAGCAAATAAAGATGAAAAAATATTAAAAAAATAAAAAGAACTCCAAGAGGCTCACTGCCCTGTGTCCCGCGTCCACTCTTCCGCAGATGGCCTCCTGTTTCCTCCTTTTTTATTCTCAGGGCAGGTTCTTCCCCGTCCTTGCGCCTGACGCGATCCGCCTGGAATCGTGTGTGTGTGAGCAGGATTGGAAACAGCATAACGAGTGGACTTCATTGAGTGTTCCGCTGTTTGGGCACTTACGCTTGGCGCTTTAAAAATATGATTGGATCGGAATCTCTCAAAGACACGAAGAAGCAGATGCGATTTTGACCCAACTTTCAGAGCAGCTGCCCGAGGCCCAGGTAGCACAGCAAATACGCTGAAGAGCCAGGGTTTGAGTCCCGGTCACTGGCCCTCGGCCTGCAGCCGCCCCTAGACCCGGCCCCGGGCGGCCCGCACTGCTCACCCACCTCCTGTGTGTGCAGTCCGTGGTGCCCACGCACTTTCCGTGGAAGATTCGTGAGCCGGGAACCTCAGGACTGTGGATGCCCTTTCTGGGGGGCTGTGCTCGTCTGCTCGGGCAGCCCCCACAAAGGGCCCTGGACCGTGCAGCTGAAATCACAGAAGTCTATTTTCTGATAGACCCGCAGCCTGGAGATCTGAGGTCAGGTGGGGGCAGGATGGGTCCCCCTTGCAGCCTCTCTCCTTGGCTTCACGCATCCCGGTGTCCCTCTCTCCCCCGATGACACAGTCCTGTCGCACGAGAGCCTGCTGACACGACCTTGTTCTGCCATAACCCCCTCTTTGAAGGCCTCATCTCCAACCTCCATCTGAGGTTCTGGGGGTCAAGACTTCAACATGTGATTTTGGGGGGACACCGTCCATCCCACAGCAGGGGCCTCTGCTTCACGTCGGCGGGGTCTCCTCGGGGCCACCCCTCTTCTACCGAGGGTGCGTGTGTCTTCAGACACCAGGGAGACCAGTGCGCTGCAGGTCACGGGCGCTGGCGGTGGTCACGGCCACGAGCCCTCCTGCCCCTCGATCTTGCTCCATCCACAAGAGCACACGCCTGCTCCAGACCGTGGAAAGTTTTGTGGCCTCTTGTATAATACAAGACAGGCCTCTGCATTGAAATTGTTCGAGAATTGAGTTCCAATTTCCCAGGAGGACGTCAAGTGTTGCCAGAAAGGCAGAATTGTTGGAGATTTATGTCGGTTTTTCTGACATAAGGAAGATTTCCTTTTGTTTCTTGGAACTGACTGGAGTGTGCCAGCCAAGAAAGCGGCCTCAGAAGGAGCAGATCATTTTTTCTTGTTTTCCCTTCTTCTTTTTTTATTCCCTCTCAATTTATTTTCAGGTCAGAGCCTCGTGAGGTCGCCGAGGCTGTGAAACCCGACAGACTCGCCATCTGAGCAAACAGACTGTCCAGGAGCAGGTCTGCTTGGCTCACGGAGCCGCTGCGACAGTCTGGGAAAATCCCCAGTCTTTCCATTTTGTCTTTGCCTGAAAGAGTTTGGTTCAGTTCAGCAAATATTAATTGAGTAGCTCCTTTGTGCCAGGTATGATGTCAGGAGCCAAGGCTCCAAGCCCGGGTAAGACCCAGCCCTGTCCCCAGCAGGGCAGCACTGTCAACATGTGCTCGAGGTGTGTCCCACAGCCCAGAATATACTCCCGGCTCCAGGCTGCTGACCCACGGAAACAATTTCCTAGCTATCGAGAGCGATGGTGCCGCTCAAGCTCCCTGAGGGCCCTGCTGCCCTGGCTTGTGTTCATTCTGAGTAGTGGTGTTTTGGCTCGATCGTTTGTTAAATATTTTGAATGTCACCTTGTGGGGGGCACGTGGATAGAAGCTGTTGGGTTCGTGTTAGGTGTTTTGGAGGAGGTGAAGGCTCGGTCAGGTTTTGAGTGGAGGTGGAGCAGTAGACCTGGGAGGGCAGGAGGAAGGCCCCCCCTGTATGTAGGAAACACAGGCTGTGCAAAGGCTCTGGGGCAGTAGATGGCATGACGGACTTTGTACGGTGGTGATGGAGCCGGGGGGGAGGCAGCACCCATCTGGATGGTGAGGATGGGCGGGTGCAGCGCCACGGTGGGAGGTGATAGTTGGGCAGAGGATAGCGCTGGCAGAAGGAGCTGGAAAGAAGAGCCCAATCTGGATGACACAGGGGTTTCGAAGTCATGCCCCAGTGCCAAGGGCCTTGAGGATGAGTGCGGGAAGGGTTTATTGTGATGATTTCTATGGCCCCGTTATGTGTTTAGAATTTTTTTCCTTCTAAAAGGGGGGAGGGCAGAGAGAGAAGGAGACACAGAATCTGAAGGTTCCAGGCTCCGAGCTGTCAGCACAGAGCCTGACGTGGGGCTTGAACCCACAGACTATGAGATCATGACCTGAGCTGAAGTCGACGCTTAACTGACTGAGCCCCCCAAGTGCCCGCTGCCTTTTAAAAATGCATATATTTTAATATTCTACCTTGTTCCAGAAAGGATTTAGGTGCCTGACACATAGCTGATGTTCAATAAATAGTTGTGTAACAGATTATGTGCCCAAGGTAAATTATAAAGAAACACATAATACATTAAACACTTTTGGTGCAAAAAGTGAGGAAAGGAAGAGAAGATGAGGCAGGACTAAATCGTGCAGTGCACGACACAGAGCTGTCTATCAGATGCACTGATAAGGTCTGCACATCCAGGGACAGGGGAGACGCTATGGTTGCGACTCGGGTGTGGGCATGTGGAAAGGGCCGGGGCAGACCACGGAGGAAGCTCGTGCCTGGGCCGCGTGGTGGGCACCATGTGGGCGCAGGTATGAAGGGCAGGCTCTGGCGGCCCGGCCCCTGCACCCGGAGGCTTGCGGGCATGCAAGTTTCCCAAGGCTGTTCCAGCCAGTCCCACAAGCCGGGCAGCTTAAAGCAGCAGACGTTCATTCTCTCACACTTTCAAAGGCCGGGGGTCCAAAAGCAAGGTGCCCACAGGGCCAGCGCGGGGGGACTTGCCTCTTCCTCCTCCTCACTCTCGGGGAAGGCGGTCGATTCTCACCAGCCCCTGCCCTGCAGCTGCGTCCCTCTGGTCTCTGCTCCGTGGCCTCCTCCCTGTGCATCTGTCTGTCTTCACACGGCCAGACACATCAGGACCGCGGTCCGGTCTGGAGGGCCCACCCCACCCAGTACGGCCTTGCCGTAACTGGATTGCATCTGCAGAGACCCTGTTTCCAAGTAGGCTCACGTCACAGGTACCAGGGTAGGACCTGAGCGTATCGTCCTGCGGACGTGATTCAAACCTCGGCACATCTGGTCGGGCATCTGTGCAGCAGGGCCGCTCAGACGCGTCCGTGTGCGGAGGCACAGCCTCCCCGCAAGGGAATGATCTGGAGCATTTCACTGACTTGCTTGACCACAAGCACCTCTCCACCTGCCCTATCCACGTGCCTTTCCCTTTATTTTGGGAGAACACCTGTGGAGAGAATGTTCTATGGTGCGTACCTTAGGAGACGCTGGATTAGGGCTTTGCAGACGGGAGTCAGGGGCAGACAGAACCTTCCCGCCCTTGCAGTGAAGGACTCCTCTGAAGAAATATCGCTGCATGACCCCCCCTCCCTTTTTGTGGTTTTGAAGCTATTTTGGATCTGAAATGCGTCCTGGCTCTAATTTGTGTTTGCGTTTAGATTTAAAGCAGTAGACATCTTCTTCTCATGAAAGACAGCAAGTTGTAGACACAAACTGTGAGCAAGTGGCACAGTCCTACCTTTTGGGCTCCTGTTGTGTGTCCTGCCAGCGAGGGGGAGCAGACATGATGGTGGGTCAGAGACATCTCCTGTCTCTTTGCGGTTGACGTAGTGAGGGAGGGCGGGAAGTAAATCCGCGCACCAGTCAGCTTGGCTGCGGTAACAAATACCACGAAACAGCCAGCTTCGACAAGACATGCATTTCTGCCGACTCTCAAGGCCGGGACGCCTCAGGTCACCGTGCCGGCCAGCATGGGGTCTGGTGAGGGCCCCCGTCCTGGCCACCGTGTCCTCCCAGGCAGAGAGGGCTCTTATCAAACCACGAATCCCATCGTGAGCACTCGCCTAACCCTAGTCACTTCCCAATTCCCGATTCCGCCCACAGCCATCAGTGAAGGGGGAGAGCCAAGACCCTGTCCTCTGTGAGAAGTGGTCTGGGGCGGATGCTGTGGGGACCAGTCCCTGAGGAGCTGGGACGGGAGGGGGCTCGTTGGCCCAGGGCCTAGGAGAGCTGGCCGCTGGAACCCTGAGATCACAGGGGGGAAGGCGGTGCCACCAGGGGCGAGGTGGCAGGGAGGTGGCGGGAGGAGCGGGAGGGGCCAGTGTCCCTGGTAAGCGGGTGTTGAGCAGAGGAGCCCGGCAGGGGTGATGAGGAGCGGGGCACAGCCCCGAGACCTCGCCTTACAGTGGGAACCAAAGAATCTGTGCGTTTTCAACTTGAGTAGCCAGGTGAGGAGCAGTGCAGTATATCCAGAGGGTGAAGCCAGGGGAGAATCAGGTTTAAGGAGGCAAAACAAAGCGAGACAAGACATGTTAAAAGTGAGATACTTATTATACATCCAAGGAGACAGTTGGCTACAGGAATCCAGGGCTCAGAAAGGAAGTTTCTCCATCCACAACTAGTTGGTGTTCCCAGCCACGGATCAGGCAGGGCTGGCCTGGGAGTGTGGGCACGGGAGTGAGGCGGGCGGCCAGGGGCCTGCAGGGCTCGTCCCTGGGTCAGGAGACGGGTGGGGATGGTGACAGCGGTGGTGAGGGGTCGGCCGGGCGGGCACGGGGAGCCGGGTCAGCTCTGTGGCAAGGCCGCTGGGAACCTGACGTGGGCCAGAGGCCTCACTGGATTTGGTGGTCTGCGGGTTGACCGTGGGGAAGTTTTGTAGAAATACGGAGGAGACAGAAGCACTGGGCGTGGACTAAACCACCTCGGAGGGAGGAGGGGAAGACTTCTGACCGATGGATGATGCAGAGGAAAGAAAACCTGAGAAGGTGAGAGAAGATGAGGTGCAGGGCAGACTCAAGGGGCCCGACGTGCCTGGGGCATGGCGCTTCTCCGCGGCAGCTGGAGGGAAGGCACCGGCCGGGTGGGAGGGTTCCAGGGGAGAGGGCTGGGCCGGTGGTCCCGTGGAAGCCCAGAGTCTGAATGTAGAGAAGACCAGGCAGGACAGTATTTTCTCTCCACCTGCCGAGGGACTTTCCTCCTTTCAGAGAGCAGGTGACCTCAGTCAGGCATGTTCATGTGTCCGTGCCCTGCGACACTGGAAAGCTGGCAGGACTGAGATCGATAAGAAGCAGAGAAGAGCGTGGCATTTGTCTGACCTCGTCGAAGGCCTCCGTGTCGCTGGGGTGACTCGGCATCACGTGTCTTGGATGAAGGAAGGAAGCGTGTGCCCATCACAGCGCACACTGGCTTTTGTGGGAGAGGCCAAGGCCACGACCTTGACTTCATGCTGGTTCGGGTCATAACTGCTGGCTTTCTGTCCAGCCCCTATTTCTGGGCCCCGCCTTTGCCTGGGGTCCTCTCTCTCTCTCTCTTTCTCTCTCTCTGGCCTTTTGCTGCACCCCAAGTGTATCCTTCCCGGCTGGTCCCTCCTCTCCCGGGGGGTGACAGCTTTGCCGGCATTGTCCTTGGCTCCACCCCCAGTGTCTTGTCTTGGGAGGGTTCTGGGAGCCTGTCCGGGTGCTGCTGAGCACGGGAGGCGCATCTGTCCGTGTCACACGGTCATTATTATTGGACGGCAGGCATGTTACTGGACATAGTTGCGACAGACTTTTCTGGTCTCTGAGCAGCACTTTGCCTTCGTGGCCTGTAGATCAGACTTTACTGTTTTCAAGATAAACATGCTTACTTCCGGCCCCCAGCACCAGTAACCTCTCCAGAGGCTTCCCACTGTCGGGTTGGTTTTGGTAGAATTAGCGTCAGACTGTGGCGGGCAGGAAGTTGACCCTGAAGTCCTAGTTAAAAAAAAAAAAAAAGCAAATGAGCTAATGATCCATTTATCCACTTGAATAAATGGTTGCATCCTTTTGGAAATTTTTTTTTAACTTTTTTTTAATGTTTCCTTTTTTTGAGAGAGAGAGAGAGAGACAGAGCATGAGCAGGGGAGGGGCAGAGAGAGGGAGACACAGAATCCAGAGAAGGCTCCAGGCTCTGAGCTGTCCGCACAGAGTCCGACGTGGGGCTCGAACCCACAAACTGCGAGATCGTGACCTAAGCCGAAGTCAGATGCTTCATCAACTGAGCCCCCCAGGCGCCCCTGGACGTCTTGATGCCACATGACAGTCACCTTCCCAAATGGCCACGTTTGCCGGCCAGGTCTCCGGGTCAACATCCAGGGCCAGAGTGCCCTAGGTGAAATTAAGAGAAAGGATGTTTTAGCTCCTTGCTGGATGGAACTGTCATCTGGGAAGGGCCGTGGGTTCACGGTGGAGGGGGACAGTCAGTGCCCTTTGGCCTCTGTGGTCGTATTCGCTGCCCTGATTCCTTGAGACCTGAGCGGGGGTTTGAACGTTCTCTATTCTATTTCCAGATGGCCCCGTGGTCACTCCCAGCATTCATGCTCTCCTTTCCCAGACATCTGAGTGTCTGCGGTGCGCCAGGCACCCGCTACTCACAGAGGATACAGAATGAGGCCCCTGCTTACGTGTGTGTATGTTTCAGCCACTTGACGCCAAACGGCGGGGTCACCAGGAGGGGCCGCGTTTGGCTCTTTGCTCATCAGCAGCGCCCCTTCCTTCTTGCTAATGGGTGTCTGCGGCCGGATTCACTGGACAGAAGCTGGATCTATGTCACCCATCAGCCCATGTGGTTGTCCTCAGGGCAGCCAGTGACTCGGTCATTGCCAGCGGCATGTGTAGGAGTGCCCTGAGGAGTTTCGTAGCTCTTTGGCGGGAGTAAGAGTTCCATCTTCTGGAGCCCCTGGGGGGCTCAGTTGGTTGAGCATCTGACTCTAGGTTTCGGCTCCGGTCATGATCTTACAGTTTGTGAGCTCGAGCCCCACATCAGGCTCTATGCTGACAGTGCAAAGTCTGCTTGGGATTCTTCCTCTCCCTCTCTCTTTACCCCTCCCTCTCTCCCTCTCAAAAATAAATGAACAAGCATTAAAAAAAAAAAAAAAGAGTTCTCTCTTCTGCGCTTTGGGGATGTGAGGACCGGAGAGAGCGCTGTGACCCTGAGGTCAGGGTGTCCAAGCCGAAAGAACAAACACAGGTGTCTGATGATGTCCTTGATGTCTCCCGTCCCTCTGAGTCCTCTTGGGAGGTGACCTAATACATTTTCCTTCTTGTTTAAGGTTTAGGTTTGATTGTCGAAATCTTGCAGGCAGAAGCATCCTTGTTGACTCAGACCCTCCGCTCCTCTCCCCCAACACGGTCAACAGCAGCCTCGTTGTAACCCTTCCCCAGGTTCCCTGCGTGGCACTCAGTTTTGTGCACAAGCGCTTTCTTCCCAAAACTTCCAGATGCTGAAGGAAACCTTCACTCCCGTCTTCCGTTTGTTCTCTCTGGTGCCGCACCTGCCTCGCCCCGTGCCCTGCACGGGGCAGGGTATCAGTAAGTGCTTATTGGGTTGAATTGGAGGTTTGAGGACAGGACTTTAAATTTTGTGAGTGCCCATGGGCTTCTGAGAAATGATGGAGAGCTGATCAGTGGAGGACGGGCTGATCAAGGCAGGTACTGCTGGGCCAGGCCTGCGGCAAGCACCTCGAGGGAGGTGTCGCTGAAAATCCATCATGCGTCCTCAGCTCTGTTTTTTATTGGAAAATCCATTTATAAATAATCTGGACAAATAAAGTAAAAAGCACTTTATTGGGATTCAGAAAAATTCATCGGCCCAGGGTGGCCCCCTAGCCCGTCTCCGTCACGGGGGACCCTCCTGGGCCGCTCCTCTGCCCTGCCATGGAGTCTCTCTCTTCCTTCTTAGCATGCTGGCCATGACTGTTTCTGTCCTCTTCTTTCTACATACCTAGCGTTTAGGGGGTGTTTTGGCTGAGTGGAGTTATTGCCCTGCGTTCGTGGAGGCCACTCACGGTGAGGGGGACAGACCCTCTGCGCTGTCCCCCCTCGTTTTCTTGCGGGAGAACCCTGGGGGCAGCAGGAGCTGGCTGTCGGCCTGGCCCCAGCGCGGCCGTGAAGCGGGAAAGGCACCGTCCTCACGCCCCCCCTAGGCCCCCAGCGTCCTCTGGCTATATTCCCACTTCAGGTGACATCTTTGTGTTAGGAGTGTACCCGGGGAAGTCTGTCACACGAGCCCCGAAGGCATGGTCATTTGCCGCGTGCCCACCCTGTGCCATGCGCAGCACAGAGGGCCTCCACGCCCTCTCTCCCCTCGACCTCACAGAGACCCTCTGAGGACAGGAAGGGGACTCCGAGATATTCCGGGGCTTGCCCAGGGTCCCCTAGCTTGGTGGGGCCGGCCTCAGAACCTGCGGTTTTCTTTCTTGGAGCCTCACTTCCTTCCGCGGGGATCGCAGGGACCATATTTTCCAAACCAAAAATTGGATGCAGACTGCCTGGCACAGAGTAAGGAGGCGATAAATAGTTGCTGAAGGCGCAAACGGATGAGCTGGCTTGCAGGCCAGCCAGCAGGATGGATCTCCTGTCGCTGGCCGGGGGGCGGGGGGGCGCGGGGCAGCAGCCGAGGAGAGCCTGGCCAGCAGTGTGGCCAGGGACTTCGGGAGGAGAGGGGCTGGTGGCGGGGCGGCCAGGGCCACGCACGCGGCTGCGGGACCGGGTGCATTTGCCAGGCTGGCCGTGTTTGGAGCTGAGTGAGACTTGAGACTTCCTCTGGGCCCAGCTTGGGAAGATATCACACGGCACAAAATAAAATTAAACAGTATTAACCACAGGCCCAAATTGCACCCGTATTTTAAAAAGCATCGTGCAGCTGAGACTTATAAAGCCTCGCAGCAGCGTGAGGCCATCTTGCTTACTGAGCGCCTCTGCCGCTTCCTGCTCGCTTCCCCGCCTCCCCCCAGTCTTGCTCCTTCATCCTCTTGCGATGCTCTGGCCCCTTGGGGTCGGAGGCCGCGCAGTTTGCTCTCTGGAGGGAGCTGGCTCTGCTGCAGGCGAGGTCTGGAAGCACCCAGAGTCTCCAGCCCCAGGGGCGACGGGTGCAGGGGTGGCAGGCACCCTGCTTTCCTGCGTCTACAAAACAAAGAGCAGAATCCGTGCGGCTCACACCGGGGATGCTCACGAAGGCTCCGAGGGCTCTCCTGACGTCACGGCCAGGAAGGTTCTGGAAGGGAGATGTGTGCATTGCACTAGATTTTCGAGACTTCCATGAAAGAGCATGGATGTTAAATAGCCACCTCTGGCCTTTATTTCAGCTTCCTTATTAATTCATGTTGGATTCCAAAGTAAATAATTTTTGGTCAGTAACGTGTTTTCCCTTCCTTGAAAAATGAGTGTGATTCTGGTCACTGCTGGCCCCCTGTGGCTCTAGGGGGAGCCTCTGGGGTCATTCATTGCCACTTCCAGATGTTAACACTCCTTGCACTTTGCACAACAAATGCCTTTGGAGCACCTGGCTTTATCACAGATACGCAGGTCACGCCCAGCGAGCCAGGGTGACCGCAGAAGCGGTGATCAGCGCAGACCCGGGCCTGGACGGGACCCCTGTCTCCACGCTGGTAGTGCCACCCTCTGTTGGTGGCAGGAAGGGGACAGGGAGACGTGTCCTCTGCAGTCGCCTCCACCCTCATCCTTCTCTCTCATCAAACTGTCAGTACTAGCCATTTCCCCCCAAGCACACAAATCATCTGTATCTCCGTGTGTTTTAATTCTAGAAAAATCGCTCAGGCCTGTTGAAGACTTGGTAAGTAACTTGCTTTGGTGCAAGACTGGAGAGCAGATATGCTTTCTTTGGCTCCGAGCACCCAGGCAAGACGTGCCCCGGGAGGGGAGGACTGCCTGGTGTGTGTGTTTTTCTGGACAAGAGAACGTTAGAGAGGGAGAGTCTGAGCTCCCGGCGGCCAGGTCTGGCACAAGGGACTCCGGCTTCCACACGGAGGCCCCGGGGCTGGCGGGGCGTGAGTGGGGAGGGTGCGTCAGTCAGAGCCCGAGGGCCAATGCTTTCTCGGCAGTGGGGGTGGAAGGTGCCCCCCTTCCCTGCCCCTCTTCGAGGGAGGTCACCCGTGACAGATGAACGGAGATGGTGAAGGGGCTGGGTAGGATTTGGATGCGTTCCTGCCGACCTTGATGGGGCCGTGTCCCTCCTGTTTGTAATCTTGGGCTAGAACAACTGACAAATGGCCTGATAGGAAGCAAAGCAAACAAAAGACTCACTTGAAAGATACAGTGAATAGAATTTAATTGAATTTTTTTTTTTCGGTACAGACATTGATTTGACCCTGTAAAATGTGGAGAGTAAATCATTAGGAGAATTAGTACACATTAAAATGTGGTTTATTATCATAGAACTTTTAGTGTGCTTCTAGTTGTGTTTTTAATTATTATTTTAATGACTTTCTGTATTTCAAATCATGATAAATCTATTTTATTTTTAAAAAATAAACGGACTGTAGTGTTACATGGTGATGTGTTGATGAAGATTGCTCCTCCACTAATCAGAACGAACAGATTACAAAGACTGAAAATGGACCGATTTGCACACTTAAAAAAAAGCCAATTAATATCTAACCGTTAAACACGAGTGCTGTAGATTAGTCTCACTATCTTATCTAGTCTCTGGGCTCCTATTGGATCAGGCAGAGATTGACTTTTTAAGCCAAATCAGTGAAAGAAGCTCTGAAAGTGGAGATGCCTAGGACAGATTAAAGCAAAGGATTTGGGACATAATGTGGTGCAAATACCCGATACCATCCGTCTGGGGAGGTCATTAAGTGAGCAGAGAGGTTGGAGGTGACCGCCCATGCAGTCCTTGAGGGATGGCTCCAAGGCTAGTGCTCTGCTGGTAGGATCGGGGTTTTGGGCCATGCCTGGTGGTCAAGACAGATTTGTGCTGGCCCCTCTGCCTTGTGTCTTCTGAGCTTTCCTGAGGTCAAGGGCAAACCCTTGCCACATGCTTGCCGGGGGGTTGCGTGCAGTCTGGTCTACCTGGGGCTCGGGTCGCTGACCGCTCTGTCTACACCGAGCGCAGCCACGCTGCATTACACGATGCGTGGTATGAGTGTCATGATCACATGTCCTGAACTTTCCAGTACAAACCTCTTATTTCAGATATTTGGTACTGTTAGCCCCAGGGAGGCTCACATCGACTTCCTCCCAGGCTGCATCCTGGTTGGATGTTTCTGACTTTGTGAGGTTGTCAGGCAACACGTCTTGGCAACCAGAGGCGGGAGAATGTAGATGGGATGTGTGTGGGCTGTGGAGGCACAAGGTCTAGGTCTGAAACCTGCCACCAGAATTTATTAGCCAGATGGCCTTGACCGGGCTTATTTGTTTGTTTGCTGGTTCACTCAATAAATATTTATTGAATCTGGGTCAAACAGTGTTCTAGGGGCTGTGATCAAAATGGAGGAAACCTGTGCATTTGAGTGGGGTGGTAGTAAGGATAGAGAGGGACAAGAAAAAAGACAGCATAGCGGTATGCATAGTGTACTTCCGAAGATCAGCTTGGAATATATACCACGGGGAGAAGTATGTGGGTGAGGAGGACAAGGCGTGCATAATGGGAGGTTGCTATTTCATATAGTGATTAGGGAAGGACTTACTGATACGGGGACATTTGGGTTGAGACCCAGAGGAAGTGAGGACATGAGCCAGTGGAATTCTGAGAGAAGGGTCTCTTCTGGGTTCAGGGAAATGCAAATGCAAGGGCCCTGGGGCAGGAGCATGCTGGTCTGTCCAGGGAGTAGCAAGGGAGCAGCGTGGCTGCAGCAGAGTAGATCCAAGAGGGGGTGGGGCCGGACAATGCAGGGCTGGCAGACTGCTGTGAGGACCTTGGCTTTGTTTTTGAGTGAAGTGGGAGCCATCTCAATGGAAGCCCTTCATGGGTATAAACAGGAGACCAGCTAGGAGACTCTTGTAGTCCTCCAGGTGGCAGGTGCTGACAGCTGGGACCAAAGAAGGTGGGAGAAGGGCTGGGTTTTGGAGACACTTTGAAGATAGAATGAACATTTGCACATGAATTTGTGAGCAGAAGAGACAAGGAGGGCTCTCAGGTGTTTTGCTGGAGCGGCTGGAAGGGTGGGGCTGGCGTTCACGGAGCTGGGGAAACTACAGGAGGAGGAAGTGTTTGTGGGGTGGGGAGAGGGGCATGGAAGAGTTCACCTGTGAGGCATGTGAGGTTTAAGACACCTAGCAGGTGTTCAGGTGGAGTTATTTCATAGGCAGCTGGATATAGGAGTCTGGAGTTCAGAGTAGAAGTGCAGGTGGAAAGTATAAATTTTGGGTTGGTCGATGTGGAGATGATGTCTGGAACTGAGTGACATCACCATCAGGTGACGGGGGTGGGGGGAGACGGAGGAGAGGTCCAGGGACTGAACTGTAGGGAATTCCAGCACTTAGAAGGCAGGATGAGGAGGAACGGGTGAACAATATTGAGAATAACAGCCAGAGAAACAGAAGAAAGACTGAGAGAGAGAGAGATGGGGTCTGAGAAGCCGAGCGAAGAGAGTGTTTCCACAAGGAAGGAGCTGATAGGACAAGTAAGAGGGCTCAGAATTACCGCTGGCGTGGGCGACATGGAAGCCACTGGTGATGAGCGCTGTCTTGATAGAATGGTGGGCAGAAGACGTGGTAGGAGCGGGCCTGAGGAAGGGTGAGAGGAGAGAAGTGGGAAGCAGCTAGTATGGACTCTCTTTAGAGAGAGTTTGCCCTAAAGGGGAGCATAGGATGGAACAGTAATGCTACTATTTAAAAATTTCAGCTTCCCTGCCTGTAAGAAAGGACAGTGGTAATACCTGCATCACAGAGCTGTTGGGAAAGATGAAATGAGGTGGTTGAACTCCCAGTGCGTGGCACATAGTAGGGCTCCTGAGTGCTTTCCAGTGCTGTTACCAGGCCTCCTTGGCTGAGGCGTGGGCAGGGGTGCACCAGCTGGTGTGTCTGCATCCAAGGCTGTTTCCGATAATCTCTGTGACTTTGCCCTCTTGGGGTTGGGTGTAAATCAAAAGTTCAGGTAAATTCCCCATTTTCAGCCACTGTGAAGTGACACAGAAAGATCATAAAGTCAGGGGCACCTTAGTCCTGCTAAGTGGTTGGCTTACCTGCGTGAAAGGGAACGTGTTGCTTTGCTCACTCCCAGATTCCATTTTATCACCTGCTTTGCAGAATGGCACGTTTTAAGATGAAAGCCATTTGGACTCTGAGCTAGAGTCTCTGAAGTATAGGTTTTTATTTTCTGATTATAAAAAACACATACTAATTGTAGAAAAAAATTGGAAAGTGGAAGGAAATGTACAAAAGAGAATTTTATCTAAGACCTTATACCCACATCTGACTGCTGTTAACATTTTAGTAATTTTTCTTCCAATATTTTTATGAACTTTTTAAAAACATAATTGAGATTGTTATACTGCTTAGTGTGTAAAACACATTTGAAACTGTATACTGTTACACAGCTTTGTTCCTTGGTTTTTCTCCTCAATATTGTATTTTAAGCATTAAATTCTCATGCATGTTTTTAATGGCTGTGTAGTATGGAATCTCTGAGTTTACCACCTTAAACATATATCAGAGTAAGTGATAATAATAGTTAACCCTTACATTGAATTCCAGGCTTGGTTTGAAGTATTTGGCATAAGTTAACTTGTTCAGTCCTCTTGCCACTTTCTGACACAGGTACACTGTTCCCAGCTTATAGTAAAGCCTTTAATGCTGAGCTAAAGCCTTCCGTTGAATGTAAGGACCAATGATGAGAGAGCTGACAATAAAACAGCGTTGCCCGTGTTTGCCATGCAGCTACCTTCTTTTTGAAACCCCTGACGTGTTAGGAGTAGAGGTGGGAGACATGCCTTCTACCTCAGCAAGCCCAACAATCCGAGTAACTCATGTAGAAACAGCAAAAGTCTCTCCCCATCCCTTCCCTTAACATCCCTTAGCAGTTGTGGTCTTCTATTTACTTGTTTCTCTTGATTTGCATCCCGCATTCTGTTCTAATTCTGCTTCTTAGTTGCAACTTCCATCAGAATTTCTGGGGACAGGAGCCTCATGTTTAAGGATGGAAAGAAACAACTGTACCCTAGAGCAGTGATTTCCCAACATTTGTCCTTGACATCCAGAAATACGTTTCATGTCATGACCCAGAACACACACACACACACAGTCATCTGTGATGAGATGCCCGAACAGAAGCTTTAAGGAGCAAAGCTCCCTGTGGTGTCCTCTGATATTTTTCATTCCACTCCACTCCACTCCATTCCAAAGAAATATTTTTTCCTACCATAGATTGGTTTAGAACTTGCTAATGGTGGTTTTATGACATGCAATAAGAAATTGCCATCCTGAAACACAGCTTGGTTCAGGACCAAGGACAGCAGCCCCTCACTCTCCTTTCCCTGCCAACCCATGTTGGTTTCTTATTCTGACGCCTCCAGCTTGAGTTGACTTGCCTCTTTCTGGACTTCCCATTATCCACTTTGTATCTTAGTGGTCTCAGAGTCCCATGCCACTTTTTAGTGTAGGTTTCTAGACTTCCAAGATCATAAGGTTTTGGAAGAGAGGGCCTAGGTCTTCTCCGGGGCTTCTATCCCCCATAATGACTGACCCAGATTTCCAAGGAATTAGTGGAGTTCAACAAGTGAAGATAAAAATATTGCATCAAGCCTGCTCCCTTGGGGGTGCATCTGGCTTCAGGCCCACTGGAAATGACTTTGTAGACCGTTACCACATTGGACAGGGAAGGCCTCCCTTTACTGGAATTCTTTTCTTTCTCATGTGACCACAAAAAAAAGGGCCAATTCAGTCCTCCTCCTACTGATGTTGCCATATTGTGACCCTTTGAAAAGCAAGCTCTCTTTTAATAAAACTTTGACATTATGTGCATCATCACCTCACACGCTTCTCAGAAAGATATATTTGATTGACTGTGTTTTCTGCCCTGCAGCTCATGTTGCCTTTCAAATGACACAATATGATGCTTTTGGGCTCTTTACCATTCATCTTACCGCTTGATATTATCAAGAGATGAGAGAAGGGGAAGATCTCTTTTTTTCCTTTTAAAGGAATCTGAGATTCTGAGGGTAGGGCCCACTTGGTCAAAGGGAAGACCAGACTTATCGATGGTCAGTTTTTGGATGCATCTTCCATCTGTAGTTTTCATTAAGGCCTCACATGGACCTATGCTTGTGCCTTGGGGAACAAAATCTGCACGATTGATTGGTAGTATCTGCAGGTCGGAGCCTGGTCCTGCTCTGCTTTCCCAAAGGGATTCCTGCTGAAGCAGCATAACAGTGGGCCTTTTGAGTTGAGTGTCAGCCAAGGAGGCTGTGTTCATGCATGTATTAACGTCTTCTGAGACCAGACTCAACTGGTCTTCAAAGCAGAGTAGAACAATTACCTCTAGAAAACTCATGCATTCTCTTCCTGTTTATTCTTCAATTCCAAAAGCTCAAAGCTGGGGTGCTTGCTTGCCATGTGGGATTCATGATCACAGGTGTTGGCAAATGGAGGTGGTGACTAAGCTTAACTTCTTTTATGAAGGCAGGTTATGAAATCCAAACACTATTGAAATCCAAACACCTTTCATCTATTAATGGCCACCAGTGGCCTATAATCAAGTCACACTCTGTTAGCTGCACAATTAACTTGTTTGTTTGAAGTGTGAATTAAGGATTTGAGGCATTTGCTAATTAATCTTACTTGCTACCTACTTTAGCTGAAATCCCTGTATTTTCCAAATTCAGGCGATTCTGGAGTTTAAGGACAGATATTTGTTGACTCAATTTGCTTCCTACATGAAATGAGCTTGTTTTGCTTTTGCACAGATGGAAAGAAGTAGGCTCTCAAGCCTTCCTTCCCCACTGGACTCTTCCTTAATTTCCTTCTCAGTTCTGTAACTTATGGCAAGTGCCTCCTTCTCGCCGCAGTTCTGACGGCTCTCTCAGCTGGAGTGTTGTCTCCCTCCTATGGGAGCAGAGGCGAACGCTGGAGTCTCCCCCTTTGCCTGCCTCCTTTGATTCTCTCTTTGTTTGTGGCTCTCTTCTGGAACGAGTTTCCTTTGTAGATAATGGGATTCCATTATGGGGTGTTGGGGCTTTTCTGGAAGTGTCGGCTGTGAGGGAAGATAGGAGGTTTTGATCAATGGCTTCTGCTTGTATCTTGGATGTGTTAATTTTAAGATGGCTTGCTTCTGTTTTTATTAGTTTTATTGGATTTGGGGTGGGGGAAGGGTCTGGATGAGTGTTGGTGTTTGTTCTGCGAGGAAATTAAGTTGTTCAGAGTTAAGTGGCTCTGCTTTGCTTGGAGGCAGGAAGGCCAAGGGCAAGTGAAAATGCCCACCTCTCTTCTGTCCCGACGGGCACCGAAACCATCATCTGCTACCTTCACATCCCTTTCTGACTTCTTGGAATGATTTAAGACCCATTTCCAAAGGATTCTACTGGTTAATGTTGGAACAGAGGTAGGGATCTGAGCACTGTGGGTTATTTATTGGTAGGAAGAGAACACACACACACACACACACACACACACACACACACCCCCTGATATAAATTCCTGATTTTCATAGCTAGGGGTTCAGAATTTATCTTAAAAAGCGGTGGCTACACAAAGCCCAGCAGATGCAGGATATTTTTACCTAGCTTGTCCCTTGTCCTTAGTTCTTAATGGGAGCTGGCAGTGTGTGGCTGTCAGCGACACTTTCTGTGCAGATAGAATCCTGCCAAGGTTGAAAAAGAAGCCAAATTCTTGCAACACTGCTTCTGTTTTATATTCAGGTTTATAACACTATTCTGGAAGGACTTATAACAACAATCTGTGCTCTTTTAGGCTCTTCTGATTCTTGAACTGAATCTGTCAGATCAGCAAGTCTATATCTTCATCCGAGGGTAGAAGGGAAGGGTTGGTGTTGTTAAAGCAGAGTTTAGGACTCAGTTTCCCTGGACGTTATCTCTCCCTCCTGTTTTTTGATACTGGAGAAAGCCTGGATCCCCATAGCCGTGAGGGTAATGTCTCTCTCAGGGAACAGTGGTGCCCTTGAAGTTTTAACCCTGTTTATGTCCCGTATTCAAAGATTATGTCCCGTATATCAAAGAATAAAGTGAAGATCTAAAAATCTAAAAATTCATGGCAAGATTTTTGCAGCTGTCCATGATGTAGTCACTGGGACCAGATTTGTCCTCTTCCCATAAACAATTTAAAACTGGACAAAATACATAGAATGAAGTTTTCGGATGTTATGCAATAGTCAGCGTAGGGCTTTGGTTCCCAAGAGGATATTATTGGTCCTACAACCACTTGGTATTTCTTCTTGGAGGCATTTCAAGTGTGATTTCAGGGAGGTTATCCCAAGCCGGGTACAGTCATCTTGCTGAGTTGAGGAGACACACATCAGAGTTGGGGGAGGCTGAGACGGCCAGGTATCAGAAGGCAGAATGTCACAGAGGAGGGAAGCGTTATGGAGATAGTGCTCCAGAAATCTGCATGAATCCTCTGGAAGTTCCTATTGGATATTGAACTGTTGGAATTCCACAAAGTTGGGCTAAAAGCACATAGGGCTATAAGATGAAAAATTCCCAGAGTGCATACAGGACTGAGAGGTGTTCAAATTCTAACCAGCCAAACTGGACAAATGGGGCATGTAGTACAGAAGGGAAAAAGGACTAAAACAGTTCTAGACTAAGAGGTACCTCAGACCCACCTAAGATTAAGTCTTAAGAGGATTGGGTTGCTGTGCAAGTAACTCAGACACCTGCCAGAGCAAAGCCTGACACTCTTTACTTAAAGATGTAAAGGCTGACAATTTCCCAAATTTGATGAAAATTATAAACCCAGTGATCCAAGAAGCTCAACATGCCCCAAACAAGATAAATACAAAGAAAACTACAGCAAGGCACACCGTAATCGGATTGGTTCAAATCAGTGATAAAGAGGAAATCTTAACGTCAACCAGAAGCAGAGGGAAGACACAGTACCGTAGACTAAGATAAGAATTTATGCAGATTTCTCATCGGAAACCATGCAAACCAGAAGACAGTAGAATAAATTTTCTTATGTGCTGAGAGAGAAAAAAAGAGCTGTCGGCCTAGAATTCTATATTCAGGGAAATTATCCTTAAAAAAAAGAAAGTGAAGTAAAGATGCTTTCCAGTAGACACACATGCACACACACACATATGCACACACACACAGATACACACACACACACACGGATACACACACGGATGCACACACACGGGTGCACACACACGGAGGCACGCACACATGGATGCAAACACACGATGCACTCACATGGATGCACACAAACATGGATGCACACACACAGATGCACACAAACATGGATGCACTCACATGGATGCACACACACATGGATGCAAACACAGATGCACACGCATACACGGATGCACACATACATGGATGCACACAAACATGAATGCACACACACGGAGGCACACGCACATGGATGCACACACTTGGATGCACACAAATATGGATGCACACACACGGATGCACACACACACGGATGCACACACACGGATGCACACACATGGATGCACACCCAGATGCACACGCATACACGGATGCACACATACATGGATGCACACACACGGATGCACACACACACGGAGGCACACACATGGATGCATACACAGATACATACACAGATGCACACACACACGGATGCACACACACGGAGGCACACACATGGATGCACACCCAGATGCACACGCATACACGGATGCACACACACACGGATGCACACATACGGATGCACACACGCGGGTGCACACACACGGAGGCACGCACACATGGATGCAAACACACGATGCACACACATGGATGCACACAAACATGGATGCACACACAGATGCACACGCATACACGGATGCCCACAAACATGAATGCACACACATGGAGGCACACGCACATGGATGCACACACTTGGATGCACACAAATATGGATGCACACACACGGATGCACATACACGGATGCACACACACACACACGGATGCACACACACAGATGCACACACACACGGATGCACACACATGGATGCACACACAGATACATACACAGATGCACACACACGGATGCACACACAGACGGATGCACACACACACGGATGCACACACACATGGATGCACACACATACATGGATACACACACACACGGATGTACACACACAGACTCATGCATATACACACAGACGCACGCACATCAGAGAATTTATTGCTTGCAGACCTGCCCTGTGAGAAATGTTAAAGGAAGGTCATGTGAAGAAGGATGACACCAGGTGACAACTCGAAGCCACACAGAACAACCTGGAATGCTAAAAATGACAACCCGCGTAGGTAAATAGAAGATCTTTTCCTATCATTTTAAATTTCTTTACAAGATAATCAATTGTTTACGTCACTGCATTGGGCATGGAGAATATATCTAGAAGAAAAGTGTGTGACAACAGACAACACCAGGAATGAAAGAAGGGGCAAAGCGGAAGTATACTGTTTAGGTTTGCAATTTACATGTGTATACCTAGGGTTTTCTGAAGGGAGATTCTGTTAAGTTAAAGATGCATAATGTAAATCATAGAGCAACCGCAAACAAAACAGGAGCAAACCTAATAAAACAATATGGAGATAAAATGAAATACTAAAAAAATCAGTTAATCCAACAGAAGGCAAAAAAGAAAAAACAGAGGAAAAGGGAACAAAGAACAAATGGAACAAACAGAAAACACATAGCATGGCTGTAAATGTAAACCCAAGCACACTGATAATTATAATTATACTGAGTGTAGTCTAAACATTCCCAAAAGAAAGCAGACAACTTGGAGTAGACACAGATTTCTTAAAACTGAGCAAGAAAAGAAAAAATTATAAGTGGAACTACCCAAATTAAAAACTTCTGCTCTTTGAGATATATCTTTAAGGGGCGCCTGGGTGCCTCAGTCAGTTAAGCATCCGTCTTCAGCTCAGGTCGCGATCTCACAGTTCGTGGGTTTGAGCCCCGTGTCGGGCTCTGTGCTGACAGCTCAGAACCTGGAGCCTGTCTTCAGATTCTCTGTCCCCTCTCTCTCTGCCCCTCCCCCACTCACTCTCTGTCTCTGTCTCTCAAAATAAAATAAAGACATAAAAAATAATAAGAAATAAAATATATCTTTAAGAAAATGAAAAAGTAGACCAGAGATGGGAAGAAGACACTCCTAGTGTCTTATGAAGGACTCCATCCAAAACACGAAGTGAACTATTATAAAAGACAAACCACCGTATTAAAAATTGGGCAAAAATTAAAACAGACTTTACAAAAGAAAATATACAAATGATCAATAAGCACATGAAAGAGTGTTACGTTATCATGATTCATTCGGGAAAAGCAAACTGAAGCCGTGGCGGCAGAGCTAAGTGTGCTCTCCCGGACCTGAGACTGGAAAAACGGACAGCGCCAAGTGTGCACAACTTCAGTTCGTCCGCGTCCCTGATGGAAACGCAACGCAGAGCAACCGCTTCAGGAAACCGTTTGGCAGTTTCATATAAAGTTAAACCATACTTACCATGTGACCACGCGATTCCATGCTCGCGGGTTTTACCAAAGAGAAATGCAAACACGTGCCCACGCCAAGACTTGCGGACGAATGTTAATCCCGTATGAATTTTTATTCATAACAGCTCATAACTGGAGACAACACAAATGCCCATCAGCATTTGAATGAATAGGCAAAGTAGGACAAATCTATGCCATGGAATAGTACTTTGCCAGAAAAAGGAATGGATTACTACTGACACTCACAACGACAGGAATCAATCTCAGGAACAGTATCTCAAATGCAAGAAGCCAGACACAAAAACAATACATATTGTAGGATTTCATTTCCATAAAATTCTAGAGCCGGCAAAACTGATCTCGAATGACAGAAAGCAGATCAGCTTTGAGGCTGGAGGTTTGACGGAGATGGACCTAAAAGGGGTATGAAGGAAATTCACGGTGCTGGAAACATTTTATATCTTAAGTGTGGTGATAGATACGTGATCTATTTGTTAGCATTTATTGAGCTGTGCGTTTAACATGGGTTGGAGCAGTTTGATCACGAAATGGGTGGAGGACCTGAATGGACATTTTTTTCAAAGAAAACATACCCGTGGCCAACAGTATGGAAAGATGCTCAACGTCACCCAACATCAGGGAAATGCAAATCAAAACTGACGCGGGATGTTACCTCACACCGGTCAGAATGGCCAGTATTGAGAGAAAAGAAGTAACAACTGTTGGCGAAGATGTGGATGAAAGAGAATCCTGATGGCGGGAGTGAAAATTGGTGCAGTTGCTGTGAAAGATGGTATGGAACTGCCTCAAAAAGTTAAAAATAGAAGCACCCCATGACCCAGTAATTCCACTTCTGGGTATTGACCTGGGGGAAACAAGAAGACTGATTTGAAAAGATACATGCACCCCTACATTTATCACAGCACTATTTACAGTAGCCAGGATATGGGAACAAGCCAAGTGTCCCTCTGTGGATGAAAGGGTAAGGAAGCGTGGGGTATCTGTATAGCGGAATATGACTCAGCCAGAAAAAGAATGAAATATCAACATTTACAACAACATGGATGGACCTAGAGGTTACTCCGCCAAGTGAAATAAGTCAGAGAAAGACAAATACGACATGATTACACTTGTATGTGGAATCAAAAAACAAAACCAACGAGCAAACAAACAAGCAGAAACACACTCAGATACGGAGCGTATGTATTTGAGTGGTGGTTGGCAGAGGGGAGAGGGGTGGGGACGGTGGGCAAAGTGGAGGAGCGGGATTAAGAAGTACGGACCTCCAGGTGTGAAATAAATAAGTCGCAGGGATGAAACCTTACAGCGTAGGAAATATAGTCAGTAATATTGAAATCACTTTACAGATGACACGTGGTAACTGTATAAACTTACCGTGGTGAGCACTGCATACTGTACAGAAATGTTGAATCGCTGTACTCTGTACCTGAAACTAATATAACATCGTATGTCAACTATACCTAAAAAATAAAGTATATTGCCATAGAAAAACATCAAGAATTTCTACCAAAGTGAGTGAATGAATGAATGCATAAGTAAATGAGTTGCATCTCATTGTATGTAAATTATACCTCAGTGGAGCTGAGTTTTAGACCAGTGATCTACTGAGTGTCTAGAATCTGCCTACAGTACCCCATGAAATGCAGTTGTGGTATCCCATAGTTCAGGTGAGCAAATGTCAAGTCACTTGACCCAACTCACAAAGCCAGAGGGAGATGGAGTGACTTTTTCCCCATTCCGCAAGAAACTCTTATCTTCCCCCAAAGGCAGACTAGATATTCTCACAAATTAAAGGCGCACATCATTCCATTGCCTTTTAAACTAGCGTGTGGCTGGCCTCTGGGAGACTTGCTATGGAGTCCTCACTGGGGTAACTTGGGTATTCCCCCCAACACGTGCTTTTTCTCCTTTGGGCGTCTTCTTATTTCCCTGTGCTGTTTGCTATGTCTTCTGGGATGATACAGCCGTGAGGTTATCAGTATCCCTAGGGCGGTGGATGGTTCCTTTATCAGTCAGGGTCTGGTCAGGGCAGAGAAACCATATTGGTTATTTGAGCAGAGGAGAATCAATGTATGGCACTGTCAACTAGTAAAGGGTGTTTGACTCCAATAGGGATAAAGACAGTGCTGAGGACTGTGAGGCGCCAGGCGCTCCTGGAACAATGACCCGTGGGTTGAGGAAGAGCGGACTGTAAATAATCTAAGGACGAGAAGAGTTCCTTCCGCCCCATGCGCTGAAATTCAGACCTTTTCAGAGCGTCTGGTCCACACAGAAACATGCTGGCTGCTAAGAGGTATGGGCTGTAGCTGGTCTGTAGGGGTGACTCGTTGGTGCTTAGGGCTTTGGGGAGGACCAGAGCTGCAGCCTGCCAGTGAGGGTGCGTGCGGTGGGGTGTCGCTGGGGCTCGTGTGCACGGCTCTTGGGCTCCCGCTGTGAATAACAGTGATGTTCCTCCTCCTAGTTGTAGAGGGCGGAACCCGAAGGGAGATGTCTTCTTGCCACTATCATCTTGATGGTGACTTGATGCTCTCTATTGACGAAGCTTAGCATTTCACTAGGCTGGCCCCGGAGAAGTGTTTGCGGGGCCCTTTGTCAGTGTCATAAAGCAGGACAAATAGGGTGAAATTGGAGCTAAAAGATAATCAATTGACAGCTGGCACAATATTGAAATAGAAGGTGAGGATAATCTCGGGTCCAGATCAATCAGCAAATATTGCGTTAAGGGGCAAGGGCTGCTCTAGCTGGCATCTCTCTGTTCTAAAATCGGATGCTTTAAATGTATTTCTTTCTGGATAACCTGTGTGATTTATGTCTTACAATCCCCTTCACTTCCAATGTCAGAAACCTCAGAGCGGGTGCTCCAAAGTCATGTGCGTACAGGGTCCAAGCAGGTGGCGTGAGGGAGCAAAGCCAGCCGGGTGGGGAAGGTGGCCATGGGAGAGCTCACGCCCTCCGAAGGGGCAGCTGTTTCCCAGCTCCAACCAGCGACGCTCGGCTGGAACATGGGCCCGGAGCAGCCAGATCTTATTTTTCAAGAGAGGCTGGAAATGCCCACCTCGCCCTCCTGAAATGCTGGCACACACACCGAGTGGGAACAAATGCCACGTGCACCCAACCAGCTCGTCCCTCCGGGCTTCCCTCACTTTGGAGACGCCCTCGCAGCCTTGTTGGCTCCAGCCGCCTGGCTTTCGAGCCCATTTGCTTAATTTCTGAGACCATTCCACTTCGCTCCACTTTTCCATTCCCACACTGCAGTTCAGGGTCCCCTCCTGTCCTCTCTGCCACCACACCGTCAGAGTCTCTTCTGGTGCCTCCCCCGCGGGTGAGCGCTCTCGATGGCCCCCTGGGGCTTGTGGATGAAACTCCATTCACTGGTCACTTTAATTGCTCCCCCGTCTGGTGCCCCCTTCCCCTTCCAGCTTCGGGTTCTGTCATTCCCTGTGCCCCGTGGACTCTACCTGCTTCCCATTAACCAAGTTCCCTGGACACACGGGCTTCTCCCAGCCCCCTGCTTGGGCGCCTGCGGTTTCCTCTCCCTCACGCCTTTGCCGTGTGTCAGCCTGGCGGCCTCCTCCTCGTTCTTGAAGACCCAGTTTAACGTCAGCTCCTTGGCAAAGCCTCTGCTTCTCCTGTGGGCGTGCACACGCGATCCGTGCTGCCAGTGTGGCCTCATCGTCCGTTTCGAGGGTAGCACAGCGGCCCCGAATCCTGCAGCCCTGTCTTCCCAGCTGTATTCCTCAGGACCGTTCCTCCTGTGTCTGTGTCGTTAGGGCCTTGCCTGGTGCCTGGTGATAGGAGGTGCTCAATGAGTCACCCAAGGATTGAACCAATCAGTGGACAATGAAACTAATGAGACTGGGCGGATTGCTTCTTCGCTGAATCTTTCTCTGAACATTTTTATGATGGCTCATTGTCCCTGCTCAGATTGGCACTTTTTTTTTTAATGTTTACTCATTTTGAGAGAGAGAGAGAGAAAGGCAGAGAGAGAGGGAGACACAGAATCTGAAGCAGGCTCCGAGCTGTCAGCACAGAGCCTGATGCAGGGCTCGAACTCACAAACCACGAGATCATGACCTGAGCTAAAGTCGGATGCTTAACTGACTGAGCCCCCCAGGTGCCCCGCGAATTGGCACTGTGATGGTCATGACCATGCTTTGTCACATCTAACTAAGGCAGCCAACTGGCCCAGGCTTCATTGCAGAAGTCTGGGCTGTTAGGAATTTGTCCTGAATTGCTACTTACCATTTTGTGGCAAGTCCTCCAGATGTCCTTGGATCCCTGAGATCTTAATCACCACCCTTCTTGTCAAGTGTCAGTGTAGGGCTAGGCGATCACTCATACATAAAAATATATATAAACCATTATTCTATACGCTAGTTGTTTACAAGAGCTGGTCATTTTGAAAGCGTGATTTAGGGTGCTGGTTTTGGTCTGTGGGTGGGGAACCAGAGCGCCCTGTAGAGGGGTTGGCTTGGCCAGGAAATACATCAGCGGATGGGGACAGGAATGCCTGGAGAAAGGGCATTGCACTCTTGGACCCAGGGTCGGAGTATTTATCATGGAGAAAGAGACCCACCGGCTTTATGGATGGGGTGCCCAGCAGGTGAGGGATGCCCCTAGGAGGGGGTTCCGGGATGGTTATTTATTTAAATTAAGGCCAATTATTTTTTGTGAAGTGCAGTGAGCAGTGGGTTCTGGGAAAATATGCTTCCCCTGTAAACATGTCGGTTAGAAGTCATTAATATGACATTCACACATCCCTAATAAAGTACATAACACAGAGATCTGGCACCATTGAAATACCCAGAGGACATTAAGTATGAGTCTTAAAACCAAGAGTATTGGAAACAAGATATTTTTACTTCTCGTTTGGGAGTAATATAATTGCATTTTGTGGCTCCAGCAGATGCTGGGGCCAGCTGCTAGGAGAGGCCTTCCCCTCCCCCACCCCAAGCTTTGGTCCCTTCCAGATAAAACCCTTGTGCAGACTCTCATAAAAAAAAAGTTTAAAAATTATCCCTTGGTTGAAGATTCATTTTTTTTGGTGTCCAAACTATCTGAGATTATGTAGACCACAGATATTTTTATTACTTGGATTCGGGAGTAAAAAACAAAACTCATCTCTATATAGTTTTTTTGTGTATGTCGATTTCATTTGTCCCAAGAAGCACAGAGGACCCCTTGAGCCTGACTCCCCTCCCTCCCTGACGCTGCGCCCGGGCCTTGAGGACAGATGGAGGGCGGACTGTCCAGGGAGATCTGAGGGCAGTGTCACACAAAATCGAGCAGGAGGGCTCCTTCTGCAGAGGGAATGGAAGTCGCAGCGAGCTTGGGCTGAGAGCGGGGGTCCATCCAGCCTCTCCGAGACCCAGCATCGCCTCCCCAGCAGGAGCAGCCTCCCCACACGCCAGAGGCAGGCCGCGGCTCCTCACCTCTGTGGTGGACCCGCGGGGCACCAGCCCTGCTTCTGGGGAAGGGCTTGCCGTGGCTCTCTCCGCGTTCACACCCGGGGTCCGAGTCTGGCTTTAGGAGGAATATTGTTTTTTAGGCAGATTCCTCCCATACTGTATCTAGGCTGCCCGCATGCAGCTGCGGGGCTGTCGAGGGCTTGAAATACGGTCGTGCCAAACTGAGCCGGGCCATGGTGGAGAAGATACAGCAGAGTCTGAGAACCTAGTACGGAAAAGAATACAAAGTAGCTCACGACTACTTTCTTTAAATCAGTAAGATCACAATCGTGTGGATCTCCTGGGTTAAAAGGTACCATATGTTGACAAATATATGATTAAAAGGAATTTCTCCTGTTTGTTTTTACTTCTTTGACAACATGGCCTCTGGGAATTTTAGAGGCGCACCCGTGTTCCGCTCGCGTTTGTGGCCGGAGTCGTGGACAGGGCAGTGGTGGGGCTGGTGGGCTGGCCGGGGGCTGCCTTCCGGGCTGTGGTGTCTGCGCTGAGCCTCCGCACACAGAGCCCCCGAGCCTCGATGGCACCTGCGCCTTTGTCCATTCACCTCAACCTCCACCTTGTGGTCGGCACTGGCTCCGACGTGGGCTCTTTCTGTCCGAGTCCTTTAGAGGAGAGCTGGGCTCCTTTCATCCCACCGCCCCAAGGTTCGCGGTCAGCTCGGGATGCAGAATTGTGGGCGCCCTACGGTGTGGTCGGAACTGAGACTCAGACCCTCCCCACGTGCTGCAAAACCGGAGGGGAGAAGCACCAGGGGCAGAAATGTGAGCCACAGAAGGGGCTGTGCTGGGAGGCCAGGAGTGACACAGACACTCCTGAGGTCACGGCAGCTGGAGTTCATTGGAGTGAGGCAGCAGGGAAGACTTCCTGGAGGAGGTGGTCTATGAACAGGGCCAGGCAGGTGACACGGGCAGAATCCGTGCACAGAATCCATGAAGGGGCAACAAGAGCCGGTCTTGGGGGAGCCGCTGCGGATGACCACAGCCTGCTCACCACCCAGAGGGGCTTTGCAGCCCTTCCTCACACCCCCCCCAGCGCGGGGGAGCGCCCCAAGGCCCGGCCTTGCCTGGCAGTTGGATGGTGAGCGGTCGGCATGCCTTTGGATGGTGGAGATTCACGACCCTGCGGTGTGTGATCCAGCAGTGATGCCGAGCGCTGGGCAGAGCCGCCCCTTGGTCCCGCCCCCTGCGCCCTCCAGGATGGGGCTGGGTCAGCGCTGATGTCAGGGGCCCGCCCGCCTCCCTGGTGCCAGGCGGATGCAGGGACCCGGGGGCTCTGTGACAGCCTGTCCCCTGAGCCCCCGCCTCACACAGACACCACACCTTGGCGGCGGTTTTTCGGTTTGCACGTCCAAAGGACAAAGTGAACATTTAAAATCTGCAAGCTGGACAGTCTTTGCTTTGGAGCCTGCAGTGAGTTCCCTCATCTTGACAGCGGCTCATTCTTCTCAGCCCTGCTGCGGCACTTAGGGTCCAAGGAGAAAGTGACACCATGGGGGCCAAGCGGCTGGAGAGGGCTCGGGTTCAAGTCCGCAGCGGGGGGCTGGAGAGGGCTGCAGGTTCAAGTCCGCAGTGGGGGGGCTGGCATTTTCTGCCTTCCAGTGCCACACCT
>PJEM01012462.1:0-14697 GCA_004023845.1 Helogale parvula | reverse complement strand
ATTGCGGTCACTCCGCATTCTCCTCTCGGTTCAGCCCCCCGCAGCTGCCAGTTCACCCCCATGTCTGTGGATCCGTCTGTTCTGAACGTTTTGTACCAGTGGGATCCTACAGCCGTGCGTTTATCCCTGGCTTCTTTCACTCGGTGTGTTTTCAAGGTTCATCCATGTATCAGACCTTTCTTCCTTTTTATGGCTGAACAGCCTCCTGCTGTGTGGATGTCTCACATTCTGTTTATCCACCCACGTTGTGATAGCCGTTGGGGTGTGCCCACCTTTTCGTGATTGTGTGTAATGCTGCCCTGAACGTCACGTACACGATTTCGTTTGGGCTCCTGTTTTCACTTCTTTGGGGGCAGGCATTCTTTTTTGAGCGCTCCATGAATTTCCTGGGCCAGATTCGGGTTTGAGAGCCAATGATACCATGCGTGCACTGAGTCAGAGCCCTGGGTCCCAGCGCAGCTCAGCCACAGATGCTGACCTTGGTGAAGTCCCTCACCTTCTCTGTGCCTTAGTTTCCCACTCTATAAAAATGGGGTAGGGACGCCTGGGTGGCTCAGTCAGTTGCGTGTCCGGCTTCAGCTCAGGTCATGATCTCATGATTCGTGGGTTCAGGTCCCACATCGGTCTCTGTGCTGACAGCTGGGAGCCTGGAGCCTGCTTCAGATTCTGTGTCTCCTTCTCTCTCTGACCTTCCCTGCTCACACTGTCTCTCTCTGTCTCTCAAAAATAAATAAAATTAAAAAAACATTAAAAAAATTTAAAAATGGGGTAGACCAGATCTGTTTCCACTTGCCTTCCTCTGAGCCCTAAGTTGATGGAACTTTGGGGAAAGAGGGAAAGGCCAGATAGTTGGGCTGAGGATCTTTTTTTCTTTTTAAACCTCTTTCCCCAGCTTCGAATGTCTCTCTTCTTGTCTGTTGGTTTTCTCCGCATTGTGAGATATTTTAAGTAAATAGTTTCTGAAAATAAGGGATTCCACTGAAGTATAGATGGTCCCATGCATCAAACAAGGCTTTCTGGGTAGAAATGAACTTGATCATGCTGGAAGGACAGAATCCCACTGACGGATGCCCAGCCTGGCTTCCCCTGGTCCCCTGAAGGGCAGTGGGGCTGTGAAGTGTCTTTGGGTCATTGGGGAGCACGTTGGGGAAGGCGTGCTTTACTCCTGAGCACATCATAAGAAAGTCACCGCAGCAGTGGAGAGTGTAGGCTCTGGAACCATTCCACGTTGGTTTGGGTCCTGGTTCCAAGGAGACTAGCCATGTGACCTTGGGCAAGCCACTTAACTACTCTCTGCCTCAGTTTTCCTGCCTGTAAAATGGGCATGCTTCCTGCTTTATGGTTTGTTATGAAGTTAAGTGAGGTTATCCGCCACGAAGTCCCAGAGCAGCGCCTGGCCTCAGACATCGTTCTACTCAAGTTAGCCACTGTGAAGAGAGGAGGGATGACGCTGGCGATGAAGCCTGGGTCCCCTCACACCATCCCCGGGCCTGGCTGAGCTGACTCTCCCCACTCGGAATTTTGATGGTTCTTACTTTGCTCCACACTGATTAGCACCTGTCATTCTGTGCACTTCTTTGGCACATGCGTATCCATTTCCCTGAGATGTCTCTTAGCTTTGGGAAGGTGAGTCGGCCCCACGGTCTGCCCATCTGATGATGAGGCGGACCACGGCCTGGGCCAGCGAAGTGGGCTGTGCAACTAGACGGCAAGGGGCTGGGAGTGGACAGGTGATGCAGGCGTGCCCAGCCCAGCTGGAAGCCAGGCAGCAATGTGGTGACATTCGTTGGTGGCCGAGTTCACCTCCCATGTCCAGCCACTTGAACACTACAGAAGCAAGTACCTAAGTCTAGGCATTCAGTTTCCTTTGCTCAGAAAGTCTAGTCTTTCTTGTTTTTAATTTTTATTTTTGAGAGAGAAAGGGAGAGAGAGATAGAGCATGAGCGAGGAAGGGGCAGAGAGAGAGAGGGAGACACAGAATCCAAAACAGGCTCCAGGCTCCAAGCTGTCAGCCAGGAGCCCAATGCAGGGCTTGAACCTGTGAACCATGAGATCATGACCTAAGCTGAAGTTGGATGTTTCACTGACTGAGCCCCCCAGGTGTCCCCAGAGGTGATATTTCTAGTTGTTGTCTTGGGGGTGAGGAAGCAGTGGCCTGTGCTCAGAGGTAGGTCATAAATCAGTGTGACTTCCTGTCAGCTCGCTGGCACACACTCGGCGGACCTGCAGCAGTGCACAGCGCCCCTGCCGGCCCTGGCTGCAGACGCCCAGACAGGTGACTCTGATAGCGCTTACGCTGCTCCCTCATGCTGACTTGTTTCTGTCACCCACTTGACCGTGAGTTCTTCACGAGAAGGCCTCAGGGGGCGCCTGGGGGGCTTCCAACACTTGATTTCGGCTCAGGTCACAATCTCATGGTTCATAGGATCAAGCCCGAGGTTGGGCTCTGTGCTGATAGTGCAGAGCCTGCTTGGGATTCTCTCTCTCCCTCTCTCTGCCCCTCTCCCACTCATGCTCTCTGTCTTTCAACATAAACTTTATAAACTTTTTTTTTTTAAAGAGCAGGGTTCAGAGTGGTCTTGCTCACTCACTAGATGCTCCGTAAATATTTGTAGAGGAACTGCTGAAGGCAATACGTGGTCCAAGGAGTTTATTTCTTTGAAGGGCAGTGGCAGTAGGGGCACCCCTGTGGGTGGGGGTGAGTGTTGGCCAAGGGATGTTCGCCAAGGTCTTCTTTGGGTGTCTGGGTCTTTGGAACGCTGTCGTAAGTCTCATGCACCGTGCCCCCATCCTTTCAGGGCCAGCAGGGGGTACTCAGCTCTCAGCAGGATCCCGGACAAGGACGTGGATCGCAGGGGTTCCAGTTGGCACAGGCTATTTTTCCAGATGCCGAGTTTTCTGAAGTTCAGGTAGTAGGGCTGATACTCATAGTGGCTCAGTTTATCCATTCACTAACTCCAGCCACTGTCTGCTGTGTTTTTTTTGTGCCACCAAATGGACCTCCGTAGATAAATGGAGGGATGGACTCTACCTAACTCTCAACACTCCCTAGTGTGTTCTGCTCACTGCGGGCACAGGGGGTGGGGAAAGATGGAGCGGGGGAGGGATGAAGTCCAGCAGTGCTGTGGCTTCTGAGCCGGACCATTTTGGTACCTGCTCCCTCATCGGGGGCCTCTACATGGGCAGCTCACATCAGGTCCACCTTGTGATGGTAATACCAGTAGCTGTTAAGAGTTGTTGCTCCAGGCGGTGGTGTTACCTCAGTTTTGTAGAAAACTGTTCTCCAGGTCAGACAGCTAACAAGCGTCGGAGCCAGCACCCAAAGCCAGATCTGTTTGCTTCCGTGGCATACGCTTTTAACCACGATGCTACTGTACCTTTCTGCGGTGGCTTATGGTTCATTAAAGCGAGGTAAAGGTTTACTTAGGAACTGCTGCGTTTTGCTGTTTTTAAGCTATCAGTTCACCTAGTAAACCCCCTACAAACACGCAGAACACTCAGTATGCACGCACACAGACACACGTCCTCACGTCTACACGCGCCCCTGTTTCTACCAGGCCCATCCTTCCTCCTTCCCTCCCATCTCCCCACCCGTCCATCCATCTGCCTAATAAACATTTGTCAGGCCACTGGTAGGTCCTGGGGATACATCAGTGCTGACATATTCCTTGCCCTCGAGGAGCTCATGACCCAGTGGGGGATGCTATCCAAGTAAACAAGTAATTAGGACTCCAAGCGATAAATCATAGGCGTTAGAGGCTGGTGTGGTGCCATGGGAGCCCACGGGATGGGCGGCCGACCCTGCCACGAATCGTTAGGAGGGCCAAAGGGAGTGGTGAGGCCTCGTAGGTGTGTTCTGAGGAGAGGAAATGGAGCGTGGAGCAGAACAGGCTCAGAGATGGGAGAGAACAGAGTGCTAGCCGGTCAGCTTCTTCGGCTGCACCCAGTGTTGGAACACGGGCAACGAGGGAGCGCTCTTGCCCGTGGGTTTCTGCTTCCCAGGTTCTGGGTGAGAAGTCCAGGTTTCCAGAACGAGGTGGTGTAGACTCTGGGTTACCGGCCACTGGCCACCTGGTGGTTGTGGCAGGTGTCCGTGATCATATGAGACCCTGATCTCCACCTGAGCCTGTGGCCTTCCGACTGCTGGGGTGGGTGGCGTTTTCTAGTTTAACCTGCTCTGCTAACATTTTGCTAAGAGTCTCTTCTTTTTCTTCAAAGGCGGGTTTAGCATCTCTGGTCACAGGTGTCAGCCCTGTTATATCCAGGCCCAGAGGAGGCTAGCCACAGAGGAAGGGTGGAGGCCTCCAGCTGGCTGGGCTGTTGCACCACCTCGAGCCCTCTGGGGACCCTGGCTGCAGAGGAATTCGAGATAGAGACTCCCTCTCTGCATGTTTTCATTGTCAAGGGCAGCAGCTCCGTGCTGTATCATCACCAAGATCAAGGGAAACATGTACGAGCCCAGCCTTAATTTAACTCCCAATCCCTGCCAATTTCATGTTAGCAGATCTGTTTGGAGCTGGAAGTAATGGGCCCTATCATGCCCCAGGGCCGGAGCAGTGACTTATGTTGATGTCACCCACTGGCTTTTTATGGAAATTATTAATAAATCAGTAATTCTATCTGCAGTGATGTTGTTGTGTTTATACATATTTAATTTACCTTTAGGTGCCCACATTTTCTCCATCTTCGCCTTAAACTCTGCTGACATCGCTCTTCTCTCCAAAGCGCCGCTCAATAGATTAAGTTATCAGTAGAGGGAAAGGTTAGCCTCTCTCTCTCTCTCTCTCTCTCTCTTTCTCTGGAATATGGCTTTATCTTTTCTTTTTAATCTTTGTGTGATTTGGCTTGGGGCGGGAGGGGGGAGGATGGGAATCAAGCTGAGAGAACGTGATGTCTCTCGCGACAATGATGGAAGGTTTGTCCGGCTTCGGAAGAAGGCAGACGGAACTTTCCACTGATGACCTTGTATGAGCGCAGACCTGTTGTCAGGCATGTGTTTGTCCCTCCTTCAAATTAATGACACTCAGTGTCTGAAATGGTGTCTGGTGTTTTGCTCCCACAGAGAAATATCTTTGTCCTTGCCACCGACTCATCTTTTGAAACCCAGCGCTTTGATTATGATTGCGCGGCAGGTTGAATGGAAAGGGCTTCACGAAATCAAAACAGAAGCACCATCCAAGTCCAGTGTTTTCCGGCAGAGATGGGGGGCTAGCCTCGCGGGGAGGCAGCAGGGGGAACCAACAAGAACTTTCTTACCTCTCTGGAGCCGACGTGAGCTAATTGTTGTTATTATTTTTTATTCTTCTGTTTCAGGAAATTGCAGCCTATTTAATAACATTTGAGAAACACGAAGAATGGCTGACCACCTCCCCTAAGACAAGGTAATGTCCCCGATCTTGCAGTCTTTTGACTTTGTGCAGTAAACGGATTGATTTTCACTGATTACCTGGTTTGACCAGTCAGTTCATGGGCAAGTTGGACGTACCCTGTTGCCTTTGGTAGCTTGTGACACTGAGGTCTTGTTAAGTGACCTAAGACCGTGGCAGTGGACGCAACCGGCTTAAAGACAGCACGGCTGCTGTCGCGCGCGAGTTGGAACTTCTAACCTGATGGCTGAACGCCGGGTCCCCCCAGCCAGCGGCTTTGAAGGCCTTGGCAGGCGGGAACATCAGGGGAAGTTTATTTTGGGAAAGCGCCCACCTGCCACCAGTGCTCTCTAGAAACTCACTCTCTAAAAGGGAAACTACTTTAACTGTCCACTCTCATCTCAACGTGTCTTACCAACTGAGAGCCGAGTTATTCTTGGCAGTGGAAGAGGATCTCTGAGATCAGAAGCAATGACTGGGTTCGCGCGGTGTATTGTGTGGTAAATGTGCTCAGAGCCACTGACTGCCACAGGGACCGAACTTCCCTCCCCGCTCGGGGCGGGAACTGGGGGAGACTCCTCGGACGTGCGCTCTACAGCGCAGGTGATCCGTGCTTTGTGGACAGAGACGTGGGGCTCAGGGTCTGTTGAAAAGGCTCTTCTTTCCGCTCCTGCTCTCTCATTTTCACTTCTGGCACATTACAGGTTAGAGCTTTGGAAATACGTGGCCCCTGGCTGCCACTCCTTTTCCCTGAGCGGTGGTGGGGCCAGGCGTTTGTCAGCGCGATGAGTGTGGCTCCCACGGTGGCCGGGCTCTGGGCTTGACTAATGAGGCGGAAGGGTCAGTCTGTCTCACTTTGGGCAGAAGCACTGGATTCTGCAGGTGTGTTAACTGAGGCTAGGGAAAGGGAGGGGTGTGGCCTCCGTTCTCTTGGTCAGTTCCTGGATACTATCCTTGCTGAGCCATGGAGGAAAGAGAGGCTTATCCTCTAGAAGGTTCCCTCATTCTAGAAGGTACTTTAAGTTAGTGCTTTGTTAGGATTAGGTTTTTACTGGGTGGCATCGTTTAGATGAGGACAAACATGTCCATTTCGGAGGAGGTCAGAGGATGTGGGGGGGGGAGGTTAGTTCTGAGATTTGCGTCTCCACAGGTGAGGCTAGAAGTTGGCTCTGATTTGATTCTCACCTTTCAGCCTGAATCCCTCTGCAGGATGGCCTCCGCTGCTCAGCCTCCTGGGGCCTGATTTCCTCTGCTATGAAATTAAATGGTTTGCATCAGTCAGCTTCTGCTGGCATCATGCTACCTAAGAAACAGTCTCCAAACTTAGTAACTTGGAAGAGCAGACTCCCCCCCCCCCCTGCCCCCATTCACAGGTCTGTGGCTCTGGTTGGGTTTAGGACTGCTCCATGGATCTTTCTGTTCCAGGCCCCAGGGTTAAGGAAGCATCCGCAGTCCGGGATGTATGGTCATGGAAGGTGGCAGAGGCTTAAAAACCTAAGGCAATCCATGCGGGCTCAGTGAGGGTCCCTGCTGGGTGGGCGTCATATGTCACAGGTCCCTCAGCCAAGGCCGTTCCCGTGGCCAAGCCCCATAAGAACCGGGTCAGGAAGGACATTCTTGCCTGGAGCGTGGGCAGGGACAGAGTGGAGCGTGCACCGTGGCACAGTCTACTGTTTGGGGAGCATGGCCGTGTCCCTAACCGTGGAAAGCTGGGCGCACTCATCTCTCCTTTCTTCCGGGGGCATCTTCTTTCAGGGCAGACATTCCCAAACTTGAGCGGGCACCGGAATCAGTTGGAGGGCTTGCTAAAATCCATGCGCTAGGACCCCAGCCCCAGAGTTCCGGACTCCATAGCCCGGTGTGGGGCCTGGGCACCTGTCACTTGTAACAGGGATGCAGCCAGTCTGGGGCCCCACTTGGAGAAGCGCTGCCCTAGTTTCTTTGGGGGAAAGGGAGTCTGTCTGATTTCTGTCTGTGCACCAATCCCGGACCCCAGACAGTGCCGTCATGTCAAGCAGCCTGCAGCTTCTCTGTGCGCCCTTCAGTCCTCAGCGAAGCCCTCCTTGAATCTAAGTGGGAGGAAAGAGCCTTCTCTTTAGCCAAAGAGTGAGAGTCTCTGGAACGCGTCCTGGGCCAGACACTGGTTTCAGATCCGCAGACGCGTGCTGGCTTCAGAACACCCTTTGACTGCACATCAGTAGAACATTTCAAGCCGGGAGTTTGCCACGTGTTTCAGCCTTCGGAGTTTGGTTTCAGCTGAGAAGTGACTGTCACTTACGGTCGTGCCGACTCACTTGACTTTCTGGAGTATAAATAGAACCAGGAGACTTCCCATCCCCAGGCCCACGGGGCATGCCCGCAGCGGGGAGGGAGCGTGGGTTTCAGGTATTGACCAATTGGGCTGTGAGTCCTGGGCCTGTCGCTCAGTCACTTTGTGCCTTTTACAAAGTCATTTTAGCCCCTCGTTAAAAGCTCCACTTTCCTTCTTCACGTGCCAAACGGAGTTGATGGTGGGCCTGCTGTCCCGGGGTCATCACCAGGATCTCGCGAGATCATCTGCGTGATCTTGCATGCCGTGAGGCTCGGTGTCCATGCACGGGGACGTCACTGTTTCTTCCGTCTGCAAGGGCGCTTCCCGGGCCTCCCGGAGGCCGCAGCTTCAGGAGACATCTGCCAGACTTTCTCCAGGCTTCGGAAAGATGAATTTCTTTCCTAAAGGCAGAGGGTGAAGACAGAACGTTTCCTATTAGCATTATCATCTCCACTCCGTGTTTACACTTGAAGGCTTCTGTCCCAGGAGGAGGAAGAGTTGCTGTGGTTGTACTAGGACTTTCCTAAATTAGTTGTTGAGTTGAGTTTGGGCCCCCCTCCCCCATCTCCAGTATTGAAATTAATTGGTGCAGTTAAGTGCTGAGTTCATACAAACCGGCCTCCTGGTGCTGAGGAATTAATGACACCAATACTCTGCTGAACGAGACGGCAATGCAGCTTCTGTGTGCGCCGCTGCTGCCACCGCTAATTTCATTTTAGAAAATTAATAAAAATGAATTGCACCACTGACATTTATAGAGTTTCCTAATAAAATGATACATTGTTTGTGGGGAAGAATCCCTATTAAATTAATTGTTGTAATCAGTTCACATATAGATGTTGGTATAGCGGCTGCCCAGGGCCCTGCTCCGCGTCTCCGCGGCCTGCGGATGGCTGGGGGGTTATAGACAGCCCTTGCTCAGATCCTGCCCTAATTACAGAGACGGTCCCGGGAGCCCCGCTCACCTGTTTCATAATGAGGTGCGCTCCGAGGAGGCTCCCAGGGCCGGGGGCCCCGCGGGCGGCAGCGGCACCGCGACAGGGCTGAGCGTTGAATGTTTAAACAGCCCGTATTGTATCATCAGCAACTGGGACCTTCTGGAAACGCAGTTTGAAAAATCACCCCTCAGGATGTCTTTATTTGGCACTTGCTGTGTGCTCAGCACTATAGTAATACCATTTGGAGGCCCCAGGGAATGCCACACTCCCCACCCCACCAGGTGAATTTGGAGCCTTGGAGTTAGGAGCCTCCTCCCTCTGTCTAGAATGTTCTTTCAGCTCCTCCTCCCGGCCTTGATCTGGTGTCACTTTCTCTGTGAGGTCTCCCCTCAACACACTATTGAAAATCACACCCTTCCCATCCAGCCAGACCTCCTTTCTGTTCTTGGTTTATGTTTCTCTAGAGCACTTACCACCATCTGACACATGGCGTGTTTCACCTATTTATTTGTTTAATTTGTTTATCCACGACCTGGCCTCCTCTCACCCAAAATGAAAATGCCGCGGTGTGCTGGGGTGTCCGTGGGGCCTCCCTCGGGCCTGGAACAGTGCCAGACACATGACAGGAACCTAGCAAGTGAACGTTTGTGGCATGAACGGGAGAGGCAGAAGACGCATCTGTGCACGGGAACCAAGAGACCTGGGTTTGCTCTGTTCCATTCCTGTCTTGTGTGTCTCCCCGGATCAGCCCACTGACCCAATGCTGTGGTTTCAATACCCTCCACCGCTCCTCCAGGGAGCGGGATGCAGAGAGGATACGTGAGCTGCCCAGGATTGCACAGCAAATGTTAGAGCTGGAATTTGAGCCCAGGGTTATTGTGCTGCAAAGCTCTTGATCTTGGCTTTTCCTGCAGTCCGCTGTGTGGGTGTGGGGCTCGAAGAAGGCCTGATAAATAGTTGTGCTATTTCCTCCCACCTGCCATCTCCAAGAATCCTGAGCGACCCGGGAGAGCCAGGCGCCAGGCCCTCTCTTGCTGGTCAGTGTGGCTAAGGCGGCTCAGTCAGGTGCATTCCTGAACCGCCCTCCCGAATTGGATTTTGACCCTCTCCACACACCGTAGTGCGGAATGCAGAGTCGGGCAGAGCACAGGGAGGCGGCTGCGAAATTTAGCAATCCCAACCATTTATTGCGCCTCCCCTGGGAAGCGTGCAACCTTCCCTGGAAGCCCGGGGAGGTGCAAAGCTCAAGATGGAGTTGCAAGAATTCCCTCCCAGGAATCCTGTGTACACCGGTTAGGAGGAGGCTGGGAGATGCTATTAATTACCTAATTAATTAATTAGATTTATATAGATAGCACCTAACACTGAAGCACTAAAGGTCTAGTAATAGAATTTTCCTATAATGAGCACTAAATGCTTCTTGGTCAATAAGCAGTAAAACTACCAAGTGCAGGGAAGGCGTCTGGAAGGAAAGGGGAAGAGAAGTGAGACCTGAGTTCTGAGAGGACCCACGTGACTCCCAGAGACACCCCACCCTCCCTCTCTGGTCTCTCTGGACCCTGCCTGTCTCTCTGGTCTCTTTGGACCCCGCCTGTCCGGTGCTTCCTGCGCTCCCGGTGGGGGCCGGGCAGGCAGGGGGACACCAGGTCCTCGGCGCTCTGCTCTTTCTCACCGTGTCCTGCCTCCCGGGACTCTTGTCCCCTGGATGGAATTAGCCAGTGATTCTGCCGGGGTCTCAGGCTGTAATCCGCATCCTCGCTCGCCCACGCTCGGCCCTCACCCCAGGGTGATGCTTGGATTAGGGAACCGCCCCCGCTGCCCTTCCCTCTCTGGGCTGGACCCCTTTCCCTGCACCAGGTCCCCTATAGTCACCTTTGTGACTCAGATGCCTCAGAGACTTCCTCGGAGGCGAATCCCTCTCCAGTGTCCTGTTTAAGGCCGTTCTTGTACCCAGCCCGTCTTCCTCAGTACTTCCCCTTGACCCCCACCCCAAAGCACCTACCTCTGTGAGGGGGCTGCTTCCTGCTCTCCAAACATGTCTTCCGTGTCCCCTACTTTTGCCTTCAGTTCTCGAATGCTCCAGGTCCCGTCCCATCTGTCTGTCCTTCGTGTCTTACCTCTTTCCGGAATCCCGTCCACGCACACCAGCCCGTGGCGAACCCTCTTTGCCGTCAGCTTCTGCGGCCCGTATTTGCTGTATCGTTGACGGTCGGACGGGTTAGCTCCATCAGTATGTAAGTCTTGCTTCCCCAGTGAGATGTGGGCCCCCTGCCCGTGGGTTGTGTGCGTCTTTTGTCTCTGAATGGCTGGTGCACCGAGGAGCTTCGGTGGGGCGCAGGGCGGTGTGCGGACTGGAGGGGGGCTCATGTGGGCACAGGCCGCCGGCTGGTCCCTGTAAGTGGCACGGGGGGGGGTGACCTGTGGTCACGTGAAGGACCTCTAATCCTTGGAACAGCCCCTACTCCTGGGGAGGCTGCTTGAGAGACCAGAATGGAATTGCAAAAAATCACATGGAGATCCCATTCAGATCAATTGTTTTTTTAAATGTTTATTCATTTTTTGAGAGGCAGAGAGAGCATGAGCAGGGTGGGGGGGCAGAGAGAGAGGGAGATACAGAATCTGAAGCAGGCTCCAAGCTCTGAGCTGTCAGCACAGAGCCTGATGCAGGGCTTGAACCCATGAACCGTGAGATCATGCCTTGAGCCGGTCAGATGCTTAACCAACTGAGCCACCCAGGTGTCCCCCATTTGGATCATTAAAAGATTCCCAGAACCAAAATGCAGTTCTGGCACATGAAGACAGCTGCACTGGAAGGTGCTGGCCACAGGAGGACAAACACAGGGGAGTCCACACTGTGGGGTCCCCTGGGGAGTCAGACTCAGCACAGAGAGGAGGGTGGACATGGGGGCTGGGGGACGGGCGTGGGAACTTAGTGTTTCACGGGGACAGAGCTTCAGTTTGAGAGTTCGAGCAAGTTCTGGAGACCAGGGCGTGATGGCCGCACGGCATGGAGGAAGTACTTTAATGCCACTGCACTCACCCTTAAAACTGGCAAAAATGGTAAATTTTATGTTACTTGTATTTGACAGTGGTTAAATACAGCCAAGATTCTCATGGCTGCTTCTCTAGCTCCTTCTGGTAGAGTGGGGGGTCGGGGGTGGGGTGGGGTGTGTGTGTGTGTGTGTGTGTGTGTGTGTAGGGGTTCCGTTGGGGGACCGCATCAGGGAGGGCGGCCCTTCTAACTACATCATTTCAAGGACTGTTCTTTGCAGCTGCAAAGAAAAAATAAACTGGGTCAGCAGTCATTTTGCTGCGGTGACCTTTGCATTCTGCTGAATTGGGGACCTGCTATCAAATTAACATAACGATGTGTCATGTTACATCCATTGCAGTATTTGCCTCATATATTGAGCGAATCCTTGACGAAGCGCAAGCTATCATCATTAACCAAAGAGCAAGCGTCGCGTGGGCGGGCTCGCAGGTGTGGCGGCCGCTGGCTGAGGACTGGTGAGCAGCCCCACCGGCCAGGGACCTTCCCGGAAGGCATGTGCCTCAGGGTCCCTCAGTTCTGATCCGGTTCCCAATGAGGCAGGGAATTAGCTGTGACCTGGGTCCTGACAAAGTGTCTGGTGTCTCGACAGTTGCGGGGAAATCCCTTGCCTCCGTGTCCGTGGCGAGGTGGGTCTGTCCCAGATTCCAGCTCCTTATCAACGATCACGGGTGAGGCAGGAAAAGCGGGCAGACGCCACCTCTCTGGCCCCGCTGGTGTGTCCCCGGCCCTCCCCTGGCAGCTTGCCCCCGCTGCCCTCTCTGGCCGCGGGCCGGGGAGAGCGCATCCTCATCCGTGCTCAGCAGCCTGTTGAACCGGCACCAGCAGCCCAGCCGGCTTTCATCGAGTCCCTCCTCGCTTCAGGAGCGGGGGGGGGGAGCAAGTCCTGGGCCTCGGTCCTGGAGGAGTGCACGTCTGTGTCTCCCCGTCCCCCTGGGTCTGGCACCTGCCAGCCCTCGGTGCCCGCCTCCACGTTCTTTCAGTAGTTTCATTTTTATCAAAAATATCCACGCACATAGTTTAAGAAGTCAAACGGTCCTGAAGGGCTGGTGCGGGGGAGCGGCAGACCTCTGCCCTGCAGCTCGATCCTGCGTCCCAGGAGCGGCCGCCTGGGATTCCCTCAGTTCTGAAATTCACCTCTGGACTTCTTGCCGTGTTATTCTGCTGCTTCTTGCTGTGTCAGGTGTAGACGGTTACCTTTGAACTTCCTCGTATGCTAACCGAGGAGGATTTAGTTCTCTCTCCACCGCTCTTGCCTTCCTTACCTGGGGGAAGGGCTTGGGTTGCGGGTCTCTGAGAGTCAGCATCTCTTGCTTCTGATGTCCAGAGGTACCATCGGGTTTTCCGGGATGCTGCCTGGTGGTCCGTGCTGGCTTGGCTGCCAGTGATCTGGGAACCGGGCAGGGAAGGGCCTTGGAATGTCAGTATTCATTAGCTAATTCTTCTAGTTTACATCTGGGTTTCCTGCCTCGCTTCTGCTGCCTTCAACTGTGCAGTCTTTCAGGGTCTCTTTCTTCAGAGAACGTATGTGTCTCCAACAGGGCCAGAGGCCAGGTGGTTGTCTGGGGGCTCCTGAGAGGGTCTGACTGCTCCCTGCACAGACCTACACCCTCTCCCCCGCCTCCCACCTCCTTCCAACCTCCGCCACGCCTGGCACCTAATTCTTGGGGTCTACCGGTTGTTCTGGGCTCCACAGACAAGTGGGCTCGTTGCCCCCGGGGTCCCTCTGGGGCATGTGGCTTCTTCTGCTCTGCTGGAATGTGTTGGCATCTCTGTTCACTCCCCTCTCTGCTCCTGTCGCCCTGTCCTTGTGGGTCTGCACCTGTTTGCCTCCCCCGGTGGCTGGCCCTGCGTATCTGCTGGCCCGTGTCTGCGGCTCGCGATCACGCAGTCTGGTTTGCTGTTTCACTCTCTTGCTATTTTTCGCTTTATCCCTTGTACAGGGAGAAAAGCCTCCCAATGCAGTTCTGAGGTTTCTAAATGCACAACCTGCTCAGGGCCCAGGAAATCCCATTTCTGAGATGCACACACACCCTTGTGTGGGAGGATGCACCCCAAAGGCGTGCTGACTCCACACCCACAAAATTCACCTCCTTGCCTTCTTCACGTACCTCCTTTGGTTCAGAGCCTTTACTGGGGTTGGCACAAGGGGTGTGGCATGGCCTCTCCCTGGGCAGAGTTTCGGGGGCTTTGGGGACTCCTGGGGGCCGTCTGGTTTGCCGTGCATGTCACCTGTCCATGTGTCTCCGTGCCTTCTATCCCTACATGGCTATGAACGCATCTTCCTTGGGTTGAACGGACGTCTTGTGGGGCAGGTGCTGCCATCAGGGCCCCTGCGGTGCAAGGTGAGGTGCGGGGGCCCCCGTGGGGACCTGGAGGCTCCCGCCGGCGTCTCTAGGCAGGACGGCCGGCAGTGATGCCTGTTTCATTCTTGCTGGCAATGTGCTCACACCCGATGGCATCTCTGCTCCGTACCGGTGCCCATCCCCTGCGATCTTGTTTCGTTCCTGCGCCTGCCGGTTCATCCTCAGTGTCTTCATTCCTCTCCTGGATTTGGAAAATGAGGATTGTCTGGTATTTCTGTAATGGGCCCGGGCAGGTGTCTGTGGTATTTCCTCCAGATCAGTTCTGATCTAATAAATCATTGCTGGCCGCAGGGAACGGGAGCTGCCCACACGCCTAGCGGCCCGCAAGGTGGGAAGTATGTTCTCGGGAGAGGCTGTTGTTTGCAATTCACGGCCTCCTGAGCCAGGAGTAATCCCCAAATTAGCTGGATGTTCTGGGCTGGGGATCCTTCCACTGTTTTCAGTCTGGTTAGGAGCAATTACTGTCTTTGCTGTTCTTGGAGTCCCCACAGTCCTTTATTATAGGACTTAAAAATTTTGAAAATAACCCAGAACAAAGGAAGAACACTTCCCTGGTTCTCCGGCTCTGCGGCCCATCCCGCTTTCCACGTGAGCGTTTGCTCTGTGTGGTGTGTGTGTTTACAGGTATGCACACGTGCACACACACAGACATGCACACACGCCCACC
>PJEM01012461.1:5743-47011 GCA_004023845.1 Helogale parvula | reverse complement strand
GACCGTATCCACCTCGCGTTGGCTGAGACATGTAGGTGGAGATGCTGAGTGGGCGCCTGGAGTGCGGTCGGAGGTCAGGACTGGAGTCGAAGACCCGGGGGGCCATTGGCGTGCAGATGGGATTCGAACACCCTGGGCCGAGAGAGGGGCTCGAGCAGAGGGAGGCCCACACCCCAGTCTTTTCCATGGCAGGGATAGTGATGGTATCTGTGGGCAAGTCAGGGGACAGCAGAGCCTGGGCCCTGTGGCGCCTTAGCTGAGGAATCGTGGCTTGGAAGCCACCCCTGGCTCCTCTGGGTCACTAACTGGAAAGCCCTGGGGGGCCCATGTGGGGAAGACAAGGTCCAAGCCAGAGAATGGAGAGGAAGGAAGTATGGAGGCTGAAGAGGAGTGGTGGGAGGGACCCAGCAGGGGATGGGACAGATGAGGCCAGGCTTCCACAGACCCCAGCACCCACGAGGGGTTAGGCTTGAGAAGGACTCAAGAGGGTGGGGGTTTTGGCGTCCACCAGAGCGGGTGTAGCTGGGCCCTTGTGAGCAGAGTTGAGGTTAGACTTTAGAAGGAAGAATACCCCCGCGAGGCTGCCAATTCTTACCAGAGAGTGGACTTTGGAATTCTGTTCCAGGCACCTGCTCCCCCCCACACCCCTGCCCTTTGCTCCCCCCACTTCCCCTGCCAGCTCCTCAGGGGACTGGGTCATTCTGGACCTTGTCACTTCTGCTCCTGGCTGCCACTGCTCCGAGACTATGGAGCTGTGGAGGCAACTGAGGCAGGCGGGACTGGTGCCCCCAGGACTGGGCCCACCTCCCCCGGCCCTGAGGGCCCCCCTGCCAGTGAGGAGAGCTGGCCAGACCCTCTCATCCCCGGGGGTAGAGGCTGCAGGTGCCAGGGAGAGTCTGCTGTGGATCTGGGAGGAGCTGGTGAGTGAGGGTTTGAGGGGCGAGAGATGGGGGGGGGGGGCAGGTGGAGGTGGGGACGGAGAACTCATGTGTAAATGGGAATGAATGAGATTGCAAAGGGTCCAGAGATTGAAGGACAGAAATGAATAGACAAGAAAAAAAAAGACCCAAGGAATTAAGAGACAAGAATAGAGAAACAGAGAAAGAGAGAGAGAGAGACAGGGAGAGAGACATAGCAAGACCCAAAGAGTGAGAGCCAGGAGTAGAAGAGAGACTGAGACAGAGAGAGTCAGAAAAAGAGAGACAGAGACAGAGACTCAGATTAAATCTGAGACAGAGATGGAGACAGGCAAAGGCAGAGGCAGAGAAATAGAGATGGACAGAAAGGGGTACGGAGAGACATAGAGACGGACAGACAAGGGGGATAGAGAGCAGAGACAGGTTACAAGAGAGAGACACACAATAAGGGAGGCACAGAAACAAAGATTCAGAGACACAGAGAGAGATAGTGAAGGATAATGAAGTGGAGAGACAAAGACGGGGGGAGACAGAGGCAGAGATCAAGAGACCCCATGGGAGAAGCAGGATCCGGTACACAGTGAGGACCCTGCCCATGTGCTGCGGGCCTGGCTGATTAAAGAAGAACTTCCTTTTTTTTTTTTTTTTTTAAATTTATGTCTTTTATTTATTTTTGAGAGACAGAGACAGTGGGAGCAGGGGAGGGTCAGAGAGAGGGAGACACAGAATCCAAAGCACGCTTCTGGCTCTGAGCTAGCTGTCAGCACAGAGCCCAACGCAGGGCTCGAACCCACGAACCATGAGATCATGACCTGAGCCGAAGCTGGACGCTCAACTGACATAGCCACCCAGCGCCCCATGAAGAGCTTCCCTGTGAATTGTCAAGCGATAGGTGTAGAGACCACTCCGTGGGGGAGAGAGAGAGGCGCAAGTGGGAATTTCTAAGCGTAGGAGAGGGCGGGGGTCAGCGGATGGAAAATCTCAGTGAAACCATCAGCGGGCAGTGGGGCATGTGGCTTCACCGACTAACAGGATTCTCGGGGGAGGCAGGCCTGGGAGATGAGACGGGACCGGGCAGGGATGGGGCCTGAGGAGCCAGATCAGACGTGGAGGAGGGGAGATTCTTGGTAAAACTGGATTTATAAGGAAACGCACAGGCCCAGAGAGGGTTTAGGAGCTTAGCTAAATTTGGTCAAGCAAAGAATCTTTGCCGGGACTCCAGGAGGTTGGGGGGAGGGGGCACGCTGACCCCCCCCCGCCCTCCGGGGCGGGATGTTCATGCCTCCCCCTTCCCACTGGCAGTGGTGCCTCCGCCAAGTGGACGTCCAGCTGCTGGGCCAGCTGTGCAGCCTGGGGCTGGAGCTGGGGGCGCTGCGGGAGGACCTGGTCACCATCCTGGAAGAGGAGGAGAGCCTCGAGGAGGAAGTGGAGGAGGAGGAAGAGCCGGAGGGGAAGCAGAACGAGGGACACGTGGGGGGCTTCTGCTCGGCCCCAGGTCACCAACTCCCGGACTTTGAGATGACGATCTGAGGCCCGGCCAGGCGCTTGCGATTGACATATGAATGAGATGCAAATTTATGCAAAGGAGGGGGTATTTGCAGGTCAAATCAACCAGCGGTCGCGGATTTGGAATCAACTCCTGTTCCTGGAGCAAATACATTCTCGAAAGATGTCTGCGCGGAAATGGAAGGGCCGGCCTGGGACCTGGGGGTGCGTTTGCAGACGCTGCGGGAGGTTTGTGGAGAAACTAGGCGTATGTGCCAGTGGGTTGCAGGGGAGACGTGCGTCTTTGCGAATAAGATGGAGACGCTCGCCGGTGATCAAGGCTGGCCTATGGCGGCCACGCCCCCAAGTGGCTGTTGAGCACATGGCTAGGCTGAACTGAGATGCGCTGGACACGTGACTACAGATGACATTTCAAAGGCTTACTATGATACAAAGAATATTTATGACATTTTAATAAACTAAAATTTTGTTGAAATTCTATTTTCCGCATAATGGGATACATAAAAATATTACTAAAACAAATTTCTCCTTGTATTTGAAAAAAATTTAATATGGTAAAATGTATATAATAAAATTTACCATTTTAGCCAATGAAGTGTTTATTTATTTATGATTTTTTTAATGTGTATTTATTTTTGAGAGGGAGGAGAGACAGCATAAGCGGGGAGGGGCAGAGAGAGAGGGAGACACAGAACCGGAAGCAGGTTCCAGGCACAGAGCCCGATGCAGGGCTCTGAACCCACAAACCGTGAGATCATGACCTGAGCTGAAGTTGGATGCTTCATCGACTAGAGCCACTCAGGTGCCCTTCTCCAGTTTTGTTGTTTTAGGGGGGCTGAGTTCCCTTGTCCACCCCTGTCGCACTGGCCTTGAATAAAAGTCTTCTTTGCCCCTTTGCTTTGTCGGTGGAAGTTTTGCTCTGACACGGCCTGCGCATCGTTACCTGAGCGGCATCGGGCTCCATCCTCCACACCGACGTTTCCAATCCCCCCTCCCCAATCCCTCCTGAGTTGGTGTCCAGAGGGGGAGGTGGCCTGACTCCCCGGACAGGTCAGGGGCCCCAGGTTGCCTTGTAGCTGGAGCCCGTCCCCGGGGTATGAGAGCATGAGAAGCTCGGGGCGCTAAAGCACAGGGTTTCCCAGAGCCCTGGAGGGATGGCAGCCCCGGAGGCCCGGCTCCAACAGCGCTAGAAAGCCCACACGTTTCCACCTCACCCTCAAGGGGCAAAATCACACAGATTTTAGAAAACATTCTGTCATAAAACACTACAACTGTAGGGGGCGCCTGAGTGGCTCAGCTGGTTGAGTGTTGGACTCTTAATTTCGACGCAGGTCATGATCTTAGGGTTGTGGGATGGACCCCAAGTCGGGCTCTGCATCGAGCATGGAGTCTGCTTGGGATTCTCTCTCTCTCTCCCACTTCCTTTCCCCCTGGCTCCCACGAGCTCTCTCTCTCTCTCTCTCTCTCTCTCTCTCTCTCTCAAAAATTAAAACAGGGGCGCCTGGGTGGCTCAGTCGGTTAAGTGGCTGACTTCAGCTCAGGTCATCATCTCGAGTTTCGTGGGTTCGAGCCCTGAGTCGATCTCTGTGCTGACAGCTCAGAGCCTGGAGCCTGCTTCTAATTGTGTGTCTCCCTCTCTCTCTGACCCTCCCCTGCTCACGTTGTCTCTTTCTCTCTCAAAATAAATAAATAAATAAAACATTAAAAAAATTAAAGCAAAACCCCCATCACAACTCTAGTGGACAGGCAGATCCCTGCACAGTCAGCCACCTGTGCATCCGCACTGACATCGCGGAACAAGGAAACCAGCAGGGGAGGTGAGGTCTGATGGGCTGCAGCTGCACCTGACTGTGGGCCCCCGGAGCACAGTGCCTTCCAGGGCTGGCCTCCCTTTGGGCTCCAGCGCCCCTGCCAGGCCAGCCCTAGTTGCTGGCTGCCAGCTGCCCTCAGGATCGGATGGAGGGGGTTAATGGCTGGCCAGGGAAGGGGCCGCTGCCCAGCTGCGGGAGAATCTGGACACTCAGGGCCTCAGCTACTCTGGCTCTTGGGGAGACATTCCATAAGGTGGGAGCTTAGCACGTGATGTCCCCAGAGTTTATTTAAATTGGCAATTTCCATCCAATCTGTTTTCATCCCTGAATAGACACCCATTTGCCTGATTTTGACCTTCATATAGAGAGGAAAGTATTTCTTTTAACTTTTTATTATGAAGAACGTAACTTACAAAAAGAAAGAATAACAGTCATCTAGCCACCCAGAGATAGAATTGTCATCATTTTTTTCGGTCATATTTATCATCTGTCTCTATCTATCTAGTTTTTTCCCCCAGAATGTGAACAAATTAATTACAGATCTCATAATACTCTGCCCAGGAATATTCCCACCTGCTTCTCTTCAGAAGATGCGCATTCTGCCTGATGCCATTGACAATACCTGGCAGAATGATAATTCCCTAACATCGTACCCGATCCGTGAGTTGTTCCAACTCCCTGACAAGTTTGTAGTCATTTTTTATTTTTTAATGTTTATTTTTGAGAGAGTGAGAAAGAAAGAGAACCCAACTGAGGGAGGGGCAGAGAGACAGACAGACAGACAGAGGATCCAAAGTGGGCTATGTGCTGACAGCAGAGAGCCTGATGTGGGGCTCGAACTCACGAGCCATGAGATATTGAGCCAACCCAGAGTCGGAGGCTTAACCAACCAAGCCACCCAGGGGCCCCTATCTTCTTTACTTAAAAAAAATTAAGGATTTTATTTTTAAGTAATCTCTACACTCAACATGGGGCTCAAACTCATGACCCCAAGATCAAGAGTTGGGTGTTCCACTGACTGAGCCGGCCAGGAGCCCCTGTATATCTTCTTTAGATACCTCTCCATATCCTTTGCAGATTTTTAAATTGAAATATTTTTATTATTGAGTTGTGCATGCTGTTTGTATATTATAGATACAGCTTCCTTATCTGATGTGTGGTTGGTAAAATTTTTCACCCATTCTGTGGGGTTTTTCACTTTCATGATGGAGTACTCTGAAGTAAAAGTTTTAACTTTTGATGAGGTCCCGTTTGCTATTTTGACTTTTGTTGCTTGTCCCCAAATGTATTTTATGCCATTTTTCTTCAGCCAAAATCCAAACAAGGGTCCCACAGACACCATATGTTGTCACTCATCTGTCTAACAAGAAAAACCTAACAAGGGGCCCTGGGAAGGGGAAAGGGGGAAAAAGAAAGTTAGGGAGAGGGAGGGAAGCAAATCATGAGAGACTCTTGAATCCTGAAAACAAACTGAGGGCTGCAGAGGGAGGAGGAAAGGGAAAGGGGGGTGATGGTCATGGAGGGGGGCACTTGTGGGGAAGAGCACTGGGTGTTATATGGAAACCAACTTGGTAATAAACTATTAAGTAAAAAATATCACTAAGTAGCCTCAGACCATGTTGAGCAGAGATGACTGAAGGTCCATCCGGGGGAGCTGGTGCTGTTCCAGAGAGATCTCCCCAGTGTGGCCCCCGACAGAGAAGCCAGGGCTTTCCCGGGATCTCCCGAGACAGAACACACAGCCACACAGGGCTTATCATGGCGACGTCCAGTGTGGTCACCACGACGAGAAAGACCGGCCCCCACGACAGGAGGGAGCCGGCACTGCTGTGCTCACAGTGTGAACACCGGGACTCGGAGAATCATTGCCTGTTGGAACGGCAGTGGGGCTGCCTGACAAGGTCAGGTGCCTTGGGCTGTAGGGCATCCATATCAAAATGGTGTCTCTGCTTCGGCCAAGCCTTACACACATGATTAAGATTCATCCAAGAGCCTCAAACTTCTTAGGTCTTTGTCCATATGACATATGATGGGGATTGACTTGTTTCTCTGTCTCTCACTTTTTTTGGGGGGGATTTGGGGGATGGAATTTAAACTCATAATCCTCATTTGTTTCATGGCCCAGTTTCATCATCAGTCCCTAAATGGCCTGCTGTCTTTTTTTTAGAAAAGTATTACTTATTTAATATTTTATCTACCTTCCAGAAAGATCTCTGTGTTGCAGTTACAGGTAGAGCTTGCTAGGGAAGCTGTTGCTACTTCCTGGAGACAAAAATTGGGAAATCAAGACTCCATTGGCCTCAGGCCACAGCACCCCTGCAGCCTCGGTAGCAACGAGATGGGACACCCCTGGCTCCGTGGGCCTGAGTGCCAGGAGCACGATGCGCACCCCACGGCCCACTCTACTCTTCCACCCCGCACACGTGTGACTGCTGTCAGCGAGCCCGGGAGTTGCTGTCTGTAGCTTGTCAGGTTTCATGGGCTTTCCAAGGGGATTGGAGGAGAATGAGGTAAGTCAATCCGGGCATCTCTCCTAGACCTCGCTGGGGCATCTCCGCAACAGAAACCCAAGACCTTCATTCCTCCCCCCTCCCAGCCTGGTCCGCCCGGGTCTTCCTTTTGTTAGTCAGGGTCAAGAGCATCCTTCAGGTGCTCAGTTCAGAAAACGTGGCATTTTCCTTGATACCTTCACTCCACCACCAAACCTGGGGTCTACCCACAAAATATAAATAGAATTCAAACCACCATCGTTCCTAAGTAAGGGTGTGGTGACAGTCTCCTGACGGGTCTTCCTGCTGTCTCCTTGGGTTCACCTTCCCGTACGTCAATCTCAATGTCTGTCCCTCAGAGATGACTTCCTTCCAAACCCAACACCATTCCTCTTCTGTTCTGAGCCCTCCTGTTACTCACATCTCAGTCACACCAAAACCTAAAGTTCTCCCACAGCCCACGGGCCCTAGGTTGATGTGACCTGGAGTGAGGACAGTCTGCTAGGAGACAAGCGTTTCCACCAGAAAGCCAATCAACTCAGCGTTTTGGCTGAGAAAGTCTCGCAATGAAGAAAATGTCAGCCGAATGAAACAGGGCTCTTAGTGATGTGGTCCATCTACCACATGGCCCGAGCTCCTAAGCTCCTTGCAGAGGACCCTGTGAATGGCCCTGCCCTGTCCACCCTGTTCCTGCCCTTATTTTTTTTTAATTTTTAAAAATTTTTTAAATGTTTTTATTTATTTTTGAGAGAGAGAGAGAGAGACAGTGTGAGCAGGGGAGGGTCAAAGAGAGAGGGAGACACAGAATCTGAAGACAGGCTACAGGCTTTGAGCTATCAGCACAGAGTCCGACGCAGGGCTTGAACTCACGAACCGTGAGATCATGACCTGAGCCGAAGCCGGAGGCTTAACCGACTGAGCCACCCAGGTGCCCCTCCTGCCCTTCCTTTCAAGCCATGCTATGCACCCATGTGTTCTGGCTGCAGTGGCCTCCTGACCCTTGCCCCGCACTCAAGCCAGCTCCTGCCTCCGGGCAGCCACCCTGGCTGTTCCTTTTCCTTGGAATAATCTTCGTGCAGAGACTTACATGACTGCTTCCTCCCTGCTTTAGGTCTCACTCAGATGTCACCTCCCCATGGCAGGTCTCACTGACCATCTCATAGAACAAGGAAGGTCCCCTGGTGACATCCTCACTCCTCTTTCACCCTGTTTTGTCTTCTGTTACACCACCTAGAAGACAGAAATTCAGCTTTTTTATATCTTATTTCCCAGGTGTGCTGAGCACGGTTGGCGGTCCACACCGTCTCAGTCCCGCTACACAACATCCTGATGTGATACATGTACATACTGTGTCATGGTCTCCGCAAGAGTAGAGCAAATGTGCACCGCCTCACCGAGTTACTAATTTTTCTCTTCGTAACTTTCAAGTACGCAAGCTGGCATTGTTAACCGCAGTCACCATGCTGTGCATTAATTCTGCAGGACCTATGTATCCGGAGGATTTTACCCTGTAGGGACCAGTAAGGGTAGAACCCTGGATTCACAATCACCTCACTTACTTGCTCAATGGCCGTGGTGTCGGAGAGGTAAACCAGCATGCGGGCAGTGGAGGTTACCTTGTGGTCATCTTTCCTCCGCCCCACCACGCCCGGGTCTCAGGCAAGGTGACCTCCTACTGTTTTCTGTACGGCGCCACATGTGAGCGAGGTTGTGCAGTGCCTGACTTTCCCTGGCTGACTGCTGTCCCTCAGCTCAGTGCCTTCCAGGTCCTTCCATGTTGTGGCAGATGGCAAGAGGTCCTTCCTGTTTATGGCTGAATAATATTCCATTTTATGAGGCCCCACCTTTTCTTTATGCATTTAACGCATTTGGGCAGTTGGGTTGTTTCCCTGCCTCGGCTGTTGTGATTATGGCTGCAATCAACATAAGGGCTCATAGATTTTCTTTGAAATAGTGATTTCATTTCTTTTGGAGATACAGCTAGAAGTGGAATTGTTACATCGGATGGTAGTTCTATTGCTAATTTTGGGGGGACTCTCCATATTGTTTTCTACAGTGGTTGTGCCAGTGACGTTCACATCAACAGTGCCTTATTTTCCTTCACATTCTCTGTATCACTTACTCTCTCTTGTCATTGGATACTGGCCACTCTAACTGTGGGGTGCTTTTATTGGGGTTTTGACTCGGTTTCCTGATGACTAATGATGTTGAGCACCTTTTCATGAACCTGTTGGCCAACTGTATGTCTCCATTGAGAAAATACTGATTCAGCTGCTCTGCCCATATGAATAAGATTGTTGGGGGGTTTGGGGATTTCTTTTTCTGTTTTTGCAACTCCATTGTATAATTTCTTTCTATATCTTGGATATTAATTACTGATGAGACATACGATTTACAATATTTTTCCCATTTGGTAAATTTCACCTTTTCATTTTGTTGATTGTTTCCTTTCTGTGCAGAAACATTTTTTTTTGTCTTTGCAGAATATGCTTTTTTTTTCATAATATTTTATTGTCAACTTGTTTTCCATACAACACCCAGTGCTCTTTGCCCAGAAACTTTTAATTTATTTATTTTAATTTTTTTGAATTAGGCTTCACATCCACCACAGAGCCCAATGGGGGCTTGAACTCATGACCCAGAGCTGTGATCAAGAGCTGGAAACTTTGCTGACCGAGCCACCCAGGTGCCCATGCTGTGCAGAAGTTCTTAGTTTGTTGTAGGTGAACTTGTTTATTTTTTCTTTTTTAAAATGTTAATATATTTTTGAGAGAGAGAGAAGCAGAAAAAGAAGGAGAGAATTCCCAGCTCTGATAGTGCAGAGCCTGATGAGGGGCCCGATCACTTGAACCGTGAGATCATGACCTGATCTGAAATCAGAAGTTGGACGCTTGGGGCATCTGGGTGGCTCAGTCAGTTAAGCACTGACTTCAGCTCAGGTCATGTTCTCCTGGTTGTGGGTTTGAGCCCCGCATCGGGCTCTGTGCTGACAGCTTGGAGACTGCTTCAGATTTTGTGTCTCCCTCCCTCTCTCTCTCTGCCTCTCCCCTACTCATGCTCTATCTTTCTGTCTCTCAAAAATAAATAAACGTTAACAATTAAAAAAAAAAAGAGTTGGACGCTTAACCAACTGAGCCACCCCGCAGCCCCCACTTGTTTATTTATACTTTTATTGTTGATACTTTTGATGTGAAATCAAAAAAATCATCACCGGGGCGCCTGGGTGGCTCAGTCGGTTGAGTGTCCAACTTCGGCTCAGGTCATGATCTCACAGTTTGTGGGTTCAAGCCCCACGTCGGGCTCTGTGCTGACAGCTAGCTCAGAGCCTGGAGCCTGCTTCAGATTCTGTGTCTCCCTCTCTCTCTGACCCTCCCCTGCTCATGCTCTCTCTCTCAAAAATAGGTAAATAAAAATTAAAATTTAAAAAAATCATCACCAAGTCTTATGTCAAAGAGCTTACTGCCTTTGTCTTTTTTCTTTTTTCTTTTTTTTTTTAAGCTTATTTATTTATTTGAGAGAGACAGAGGCAGTACAAGTGGGGAAGGGGCAGAGAGAGGGAGAGAATCTCGCTGTGAGCACAGAGCCCCACCAGCGCTGGAGCCCACAAAACTAAATTGAAAACAAGACTTGGACACTTAACTGACTGAGCCGTCCAGGTGCACCTGCCTGTGTCTTTTTTCTACTGGTTTTGTGGTTCGAGGTCTTACATTCAAGCTTTTCATCCTATTTAGTGAATATTTGTGTATGGTCCAGTTTTGTTCTTCTGGCTGTGACCGTCCAGTTTTCCTATGTCAGTGGAGAGACAGCCCTTTCTCCACTTTATATTTCTAGCTGCTTTACCATTAATTAATTACTTGATTTCAAACAGTAACCCACTGCCTTTTAAAGACATACTTTTTCCACCATAAGTTGGTTTGAGGTGAAACCACTCATCCTGAGAAACTGTAAGCAGTCAGTGTGCTCAAATTACGGAAGCTGTAGAGCCATTTCACACTCAAGATGATGCCGTGCCTTCCTGTTACAGCCACATGTCAAAGAGCGGACCATATTGGCGCAGTTGCTTCAAGAGAGAGAAAGCACCAGCAGGATCTGCCCTTCCATCTTGTCTGGAAGTGACAGGGTTTCTTCTTGCTGCAGGAGAGGCTGATGCTTAAACGCTTCCTTTTGATGAAGAGGCAAAAGAGCCAGAACGATGCAGGCTGCCCATCTCCAGGTGAGTCTCAGGAGAGATGTCCCCCTGGGTGGTTGTTCCCCTCATGCTCTGTCCCCTCCACGGTCTCTCCTGAGTCACCGTCCTTCCTCTGGGACTTCAGACTCATCATGTCCCTGCATCCCTGCCCACGTGGACCTGGCAGGGGTCTGAGCCCAGCAGCAGGCAGGGACGCTGGGCTTCCTGGACCCAAGCTACAAAGACACCGAGATAAAGGGAAGGTCAGTTTAACAAGCCCAGGGCTACTGAGCCCAGTGTGGGTCCCACGGCCCAGGGCTGCATGAGGGTCAAAAAGTGTGGGAAGAAATCCAGTCTGTTTAGGTGATTTCCTAAGGTACATTGAATCCAGAATAATGGCAGCCCCAAGGGCACCATCTAACTCTCTGGGGTAAGGATGGGGGATTTTCCCAGATTAGTTGCTCTGGAAGCATTTCCTGTGATCTGAAGTTCTCACCTGCTCTGAGTTGGGGGGGAGGGGGTCCCTCGATGCCCTATCCTGGGGAGTGTGAGTGGAAGGAAAGTCATCAAGAAACATTTTTTGTTTGCTTTGAAAAATGTTTTCTTAGCTTTATTTTAATTTTTTAAAAGTTCTCACTATGTCAATTCACTGAGTTTTCAATTTTTTAAAAATGTTTTTTATTTATTTTTGAGAGACAGAGAGAGGCAGCTTGAGCTGGGGAGGGTCAGAGAGAGAGGGAGACACAGAATCCAAAGACAGGCTCCAAGCTCTGAGCTAGCTGTCAGCACAGAGCCCGACACGGGGGCTCGAACCCATGAACCGTGAGATCATGGCCTTAGCCGAAGCCGGACGCTTAGCCGCCTGAGCCACCCAGGCGCCCCTGTTTTCTTAGCTTTAACCACCTCTTCCTGCCACGAGAGCCTCTTCTTTCCTGCGCTGCTATGGTCTACATGCTTCACCTCAGGGCGCTAATTCAGCTGAATATCTTCAGAAAAGGCAAAGGTTTTCTTAAACATAAAAGGAACTTCAACAGACACAGAGAGAACCTGAGTTAGAAGGTTCTCAACCTGCTCAACCTGGTGTCTGCCTCCTCATCATCCCCAGTCCTCATTTTCCTTTTTTATTTGGCAATTTAAAACATTTTTATGTTAACTTTTTTCAGGGGCTCTACACAGGGCTTGGCCTCATGGGCCTGAGATCAAGAGTCTCATGCTCCATGTGCTGAGCAAAGCTGTCACCATGTTATACTTCTCTCTTTCCTCTTTTGTCTCTTTTCTCTGGAAGGCACATCTTAGACTCCTCAGCTCTCAAATCTTTTGAGCTGTCCCCCCTTCCCCACTGCTACCTCCCCTACCCCTCTTCCCTTCCCTGCCTGGCCCTTCGCCTCCCACCTCGGCCCCTCTACTCTGGGTAACCACTGGAGCTTTGAGCCTCCTTTCCATTGTGGGCTCTTGAGGGGCCCAGAGATGCCAGGAGCAACCATGTGGGTCAGAAATGGGGACAGGAAACGAAACTCCCCCACCAACATTTTTTGTACTTGTCACACCCACACTTCCTCTTTGAAGGCAGGAAGATCTCAGGGGCCCCTGGGTCCTTCCGCCTCAATTTGTCCTTCAAAGACATTGTTAACAATTACAGAAAAAACCCACATAATATTAAATTTAGTACTATTAACCGTTAGCCGGTGGGTAGGTCAGCGGTGGTGGATGGATTCTCAGCGTCACACATCACATCTTAGCACGAGTTCATTTTGTGACTGAAACATCTACACCCACAGTTCTGTGTTCTCTCCTCCCGCCCTGACTTGCTCTTAGTTCCTCTTTCGCTTCTATAAACTTGACTTTACATCTCACGTAAGTGGAATCTTAGGGTATTTGAGTTTCTGTGACGCGGTTAGTTCACTTAGCAGCAAGTCCAGAACAATCTCCTTGTCTAAGCCTGGACAACACCGCTCCGTGCTCTTCATCCCTCCTCTGTCTGTGGACATATGGGCTGCTTCTACCCCTTGACTCTGGAGAATTACACAGCAATGTATGGGGATGTTCATAAATTGCTTCCAATTCCTATGGATATGAAGCCTGAGCTGAGTTTGTGCAGTCATGTGGTAAGTCTATTTCTTGATTTGGGGGGACTCTTTACTGTGGGCTACAGCAGCTGCGCCGTTTCACATTTTGTCCAACCGTCTGCCAGCATTCCAGTTTCTCCATATCCTTGCCAGCACCGCTGGTTTTATGCTTTTTGGTTTTTGGGTTCTTTTGGTTATTGTTGTTGACTGTGGCCGTCCTGATGGCTGTGACATGATGTTTCCTTGCTGTTCCATATGCTTTCTGTACTAGTTTCTCATCAGCTTGGTGACCATCGTATATTTTCGGAGACACGTGTCTTCAAGAATTTTTGTTCTTGAAGACAAATTTGTTGATTGGGTAGTTTGGTTTTTTTGGTTGAATTTTAGAATTTCTTTACATACTTTCGATGTTAATTCCTTAACTGATACACAATTTGCAAACAGTTTCCCAATTGTGTGGGTTCCCTTTCCACTCAGTCGATTGTTCCTCCGGGGGCCCATAGTTAGTAAGCTTGAAATGGCCCCATTTATCTATTTGGCTTTTGTTGCCTATGCTTTTGGTGTCATGTCCAAGAACTCATTGCCAAATCTAATGTCATAGAAGGTTTCCTCCTGTTTTTTAGGCTCAATGTCATAGTGTTAGGTTTTCTGTTGAGATCAGTTTATTTTCATGATTTTTTGTGTATGACAGGAATGGTCCTGTTCGTATTTTGTGTGCAAATATCCAGTCTTCAGAAGACTTTTCATTGAAAAGATTGTCCTTTCTCCATTGGGTGGGATTGGCTCCCTGTTCCTTTGGTCTGTGTGTGTTTTTATGCCAGGACCTCATGGTTTTATTTCCTGTAGTTCAGCAATATGTTTTGTAATTGGGATTTGTAAGCCTCCTGTTTCTTTTTTTCTGGATTATTCTGGCTCCTTGGGGTCTGTTGAGATACCATATGAATTGAAGGATGATTTTTTTTCCTTTTTCAAAAAATTTTAATGTTTTTTATTTGTTTTTGAGAGACAGAGAGAGACAGTATGAGCAGGGGAGGGGCAGAGAGAGAGGGGGACACAGAATCTGAAGCAGGCTCCAGGCTCTGAGCTGTCAGCACAGAGCCCGACACAGGGCTCGAACCCATGGAACACGAGATCATCACCTGAGCAGAAGTCGGGCGCTGAACCGACTGAGCCACTCAGGCATTCCAAGGATGAATTTTTTCTATTTCCTACCAAAAATGCCATTGAGATGTTAATGTGGATAGCACTGAATTTGCAGATCACTTTGGGGGGGATGGACATTTTACCAATATGAAGTCATCTGACATGGGGTTCTGTTCCTGGTAAGAATGGATCTTCAAAGAAGCAGTTGCTCTGGTCCCCATTCCTCCAACCCCCCAAAATTCCACCCTCTAGAGGGTTTGCTCATCTCTCACACCCCACTCGGGGATTGTCTGAGCTGATGAGGCTCAGATCTGGAGATTGTGTGAGGACATCAAATAAGCCGGACTCTTTCTCGGCGCCTTTCAAGTTTTTCTTCTCTCTGGTTTAATTATCTGTTAATCCATGGGCATCTCTTATTCTGTAGTTTGTCATCTCTTTTCTTCTGTCACTGACTGTGTTTCAGTGGTATAGCACTAATTCAGTTCAATTTCTCTAGAAATGGCAAACATCTGCCAAGGAAACGGGGATTTTGGTGGGTATTTCCAACAACATGGGAACCCCAACTGACTCATCTAAGACTACTCATCATGCACTAATCCCTATTTATCTTTATTTTTATACCTAAGATTTTCCCTTCAGCATTCCTGAATCTTTTCACTGTCCCCCACCAACACCCCTTATCACTAACTGCAAACTTCTGCTTTCCTTCTGAACCCTCAGCTTCCTGCTCACTAGGGTGTTAAGTCTTAACCCCGTCCTTTGTCTTCCCCTTGACCCCTGGGCATTTGGGGATGAGGTCATGTAAAGCAGAGCAGGGAGTCTGTGTGTTGAACATGATTCAGGATTAAGAGGACACATAGCTGTTAGGGCAGGACTGTCCAGGGACGCGATGGAGGTCTAGGTGGGGGTTGACCCATCCGCTGTGGGAAGAGTAACTAGAGCCTGAAGGATGAGGTGAGGGGGCCATTCTTGTAACCTTAGGGGTCAGTGTGAGAAGTGGGGGTGGGGGTTGGTGGAACGTGAAGATTCTTAAAGACTCAGAGAAGCACCCTGACCGTGGGGACAAGACACTCGATTCAGGGAGCCCACGTTGGAGTAGACAGTTGTAAGGATGGACACAAACCTCCGGAAGCTGGATGGAGAGCTGTTTGTATCCCTCAAGAGATCTAGATGCTAAGTGCACATGCAGACCTCCCAGGGCACAGCAGCACGCGGGCGAGGACGGGACACTAGGCACACGGGACAGACCACAGGACATGCTAGCTGGGGGGGTCAGAGTCTGGAGAGTGTGGAGGGGTTAGACAGCATCAGGTCCCCACAGCGGCAGTGGTGTGATTTGAGGATTTCACGACAGGCCTGAAAGGAAGTAAGGAATGTGAGCTTGGGGCTGTGAGACCAGGAAAGCCTGGGAATCGTAGCCTGGCAGAGGGGTGGGGACTGAATGCCCGTGAGTTAAAGAAAAAGCAGTTACTCTGAAAAGACTTTATTTCCTCACTCATTATGTCTGGTACCATGTTTGCCCGAAGACAGTTTCCAAGATCTTCAGGTAACTTAAAATACTGCCCTTCTGCTGAGCTAAGCTAACTATAGATATTCATTATATTCCTACATGATTTCTAAATGAGCTGGAACCCAGTTATGTTTATTACAAAGCCCAATCACATCACTATGAATATATCGCACCTCTTGATGAGCGTGTCCTATTTGCCATGTTGTATAAAGGGATGTGAACGTGCATAAAGGTCTGGGAGAACCCTCTGCATGACGTCTGCTATCCGTCTTGGTTTTGACAGTCTTTGGTTATCCACATCCAAAGTATTCCTGTGACATAGAAGTTTCTGTAGGAAAGATAATATTCCTTCCACATGAATGAGCCTCTGGTATGAGAAATCAGGGAGCAGAAAAACAACTTTGGGAGCAAAGTATTAATTTTATGAGCACAGTTGTGTCCCAGTATAAAATGTTGCAGCGTAGGACGGATGAAAATGAAGATGGAGCCCAAATGCAAGCAGAGAGTGTGGCAAAAGGTTCAGGGTCAGAGAGTTTTATTTGTCCTGATTCTCTCAGGCTGAGATTACCTGGGTTCATGTATAAGGGCTTTTTACAAGAGCCTTTGGTGTCAAGTATTATGATTTCCAAGTGGAAGTCAGTATTTTCTTTGTACAAAGACACAACTTCTGTTGGATGTTTGGTCTGCTTTCAGTAAGAGGGTGTAAAAGGAAAAGAGTCTCTCTTCTGCATAATCAGCAAACGGCCAAAGAGCCGATCAGAAGGAGCAAAGGTGTTTCTGATTATGGGAAGCAATGGAATCTTTGTACAGGGCTGGGGAGCATGAGAGGTACAAGTGGAGTGACAGCATTTTACCATCATCACACACCCGGGGCTGTAACAAGGTGACTTTTTAAAAGCTTTATTTTTAATATGAAGAGATAGTTTCTGGAGTTCTTTTAATACTGTGATAGAGCAAATAATTGTCTCCAAAGACATCATGAGTTTTATCCCTGGATCCTGTGAATGTCATATTCCCTGGCAAAGACACTGCCTGTGTGATAGAGTTAAAGATCATGAAATGGGAAGATTATTCTAGAATGTCTGGGTGGTGGCTCTAATGACTCTGAAGTGTTGAGAGAGAGAGAGAGAGAGAGAGAGAGAGAAAGTGAGAGAGAGAGTGTGAAAGTGAGAGAGAGAAAGAGAGAGAGAGAAGGGAGATTGGCCTAGGGAGGAAAAGAGTAAATGTGAGGATAACGCAGGGGAGAGAAGGTGGGTAGGATGAGGAACCAAGACCCAGAACGAGGGAAGTCTCCAGAAGCTACAAAGGAGAAGAAAACACCTTCTTCCAGAGAGTCTGAGGAGGGTACACATAAGTGCAGATAACTCAATCTGGACAGATTGAAGTCCATTTGGGTATTGTGAGTTCCAGCACTTTTAAAGAGTTTATAAACAGGTTGGATACTCAATGGAGACGACATTGAAGACAAAACACTTGAGTTGGGGGAGCTCCTGGTCGAGTGGGGAGTCATTAAGCTGTATAAGCCGAGAGAACTGCAGACAGAGATGCAAGCCCGGGAGCTCAAGGCTGGTTAGAGGGAGGCCAGATGAAGGGGGAACAGGGAAGGAGGTAGAGGTGTAGGGGAGGTTAGAGTCCAGTGGGGGAGCAGAGTCCAGGGAAGCAGGAGGGGTTGTAGGGTGCAGGATCACACAGAGGCCAGAGGCGATTGCAGGGAGGAAGGGGGTTTCTGGTCTGGTTGCCAGGCTGGGGGGAGAGGGAGAGAGTGCAGGGTCAAGGGATCCTTCTTTGGCCAGGGTTTCTTGAGGTCCAGATCAGACCAGGATGAGATGCCTTTAGCTGGCTCTCAAACCAGTTTCAGCATTGCTCAGGATTGTTCTAGAAAAGCCAAAGGTCCACTTCCTTCCCTGAGGAACCTTCAGCTCATCAACTCATTATCAAGGTCCTCCAGGAGTATTTTGTGTAACTGAAAGGCATGGGGTGACTAGTTTGCAGGTCACAAGGAGAACAGGAGATGGTCAGGAAGGGGACTGCAGCTGGGAGACTTCAGAGTGGTCAGAGCCTGGATGCAATGGAGAAAGTGGGGCAGAATCTGCAGTGCCCTGAATGACTGGGGCTCTGCTTGAAAGAGGAGGGGGCAATGCTCTGGGGCGCAGACATTTAGCAGCCAGTTTTATTTCTTCACCCATACAAGGGTCTTTCTACCAGCATGTGCTTTTGAAACTTTCAACCAAAAAGCCCACAGAACTCCCGTGTTTGTCACCAAGGTCAGCTTGGAAGTGACACCAGTCTCCAGATTCCCAAAGTGTGCATGAAGTCACCTGCACAGAGGGCTGGCTGGGGAAGGCCTTGACCACCAGGAGCAGGGGCAGCAGCTCTCACAGCTGCCTGACAGGGTGCAGAGCTTATTTGAAGACACTGGGTGGGAGTCTTCAAAGGAGCAGACAGACCCCGAGGACAGCCCGGTCCCCTATCTGGTTGTTGGTGATGGATCGGGGATCATGAAGGCCAAGTTGGAGGCTGCCATTTCCAGGCTCTGTTTGCAACGAAGAGCCGGAAGTCCCAGAGCAGTGCAGGCTCCACATCCCCACGTCAGTTCCAGGACTCTGGGGGTCCCCAGCGAGGGTTGTTTCACTCACACCTTTTCCCCCTCCACGGGGTCTCAACTGAGCCCAGGAGGGAGGTCTGGGAACCTTCTGAGTTTCACCACCACCTCCCCACTTCCACATGAGTGCCCTGCAACATGAGTTCTGGGGGCCCTATACTTTCCTCCAGCTCAGACCTCAACATGGCTGCCTCTCCTCTGGCCAGTTTTGGGTACATGCCCTGCAACTGGCCAAGGCGCCTTCAACCAGCTCCTGGTTTATACTTCTCTCACCTTGAACTTCTTCTGGGGAGAGGAAACACCCCAAAGCCCCTTTGGGACCCTTAGCCCCAGAGTTTCAGCCTTGGAAATCAGCCCCCATCCCCACCTTCCCCTCAGCAAATCTCACCCAGGCTGCGGATCCTACCCCATTCCACAGAGCTCTCTTTGCCATCACTGAGATTTTCCCCTACCTCCTCCTTGGGTCGTGGCCACAGACCCTGAGCCACACAGGGGAAAGATCAGCCTAGACCGAGGCAGTAAGGCTCCAGACACTCGATTTATTAATAGTAAGTTTATTTGCTAAGCTGTGTCCAACAAAAGGAACTGTGGGTGCAAAAAGCAAAACGAATATTCATTTCAAGTATTCAGACCCAGGAGACAGATTTTAGAAGAACCCGAAATATTCTCTGAGGGGAGAGGAGAAGGAGTTGATAAAGGTAGCCCCACCCCCACCCCACCCCACCAGCCCATAGAAATTCTTCTGAAAGGAGTCTGGTTGGTGCAGATTAAACGATAATCTTTAATATTCATAGATAGATCACTCTGGTAGTGGAGTTCCGCAAAGTAAGCTTCCTTCTGAAAATGGCGGCCGGAGGTAGCCATTTGTGGTTGGCACAGATTGTTCACGTGACATCCACATGTGGGCAGACATAGGTCCAGCTTCTGCGAGATCTCCTGGCTCCATGTTGGATGTCCTTACCATTGCGATTTCATTTCGGTCTTTCAGTTCACAGTTGCTGTGAGCCAGTGTTTTTACAAATATGGTTTAAGGGGGCAGACGAGGACTGGTGGAGAGAGCTGAGCACACATACAAGGGCCACCAGTGTAGATAAGCTAGGAAGTTAATATCTCCTCTAGATGACAAGCATTTCCCCAGAGAGCTCAGATTGCATAGGTTTAAGAGTAGCTAAACCACAATCACAGCTGTGAGTTCAGAAACCGTCTTCTTGCATCGAAAGCAATACCGCATATTTAGCAAGAACTCTCTGACATTCAGACTGTGGACACGGGAAGCAAGATTGCGCAGGATATTAGAAAAGATCTTCTTCAACAGAGAATGGCAAAGCTTGTTTGACCAACCTGTTAAGTTGCACTGGCTCTCCAGATATGGCACCGGCAGCTCCGGGATATACGTTCCCACGTTGCGTAAGACAAACTTGGATAAAACGTCCGCGATTATGTCCGGGATTAAGTCCATGACACAAAGTTTTATACTGAACGTGACTGAATTGCGATAGGACCTATGGAGTGCGCTCTTCTCCGTTTCTGTTTCTGTTTCTAAAATGTTGTCCCTCCAAGAGAGCCTGCCCTTTATAACTACTGGAATGCGTCATCCTCTGACGTACTCCTAGCCTATGGGGCTCCTGGCCAATGAGATTGTACCACGGGTCCCAGCAGCCAATACCATTGCAGCAGTATAGGAAGTAGCTTACGACAGAAAGCACGTTTCGGAGCGATACCTTGCAGTCCCCGCACCCGCTGAGTCACCGAGAGGCCTAGATAATTTGACTCTTGGTGCTCCGGGTCTTCTGTCAAGAAGTAGCTCTGTTTGTGTTTACAGGAACCCTGTAGTTCTCCCATGCTCCAATGGAGCTCCCTTTCCTTGGCCCGGGGAATGTGTATGGGAGGAAATTAATGCAATGGCACAGTTTTCTGGCCCCTTTCAAGATTTCCTGAAGGTGTGCTCATCCCAGGGACCACTGTCATCTTCCTTACCCCTGCCCCACATGCTTTGCTATCCTGTCCTCGCTTCAGTCAATAGCTTCAGAAATGGCCAGGTTTTCTGAGATCCCACTGGGAATTTTAATGGCTACATGGGGCACCTTGGGGATTTGCAGGCGGGCTCCTCTGAAACCTCCTCCTCTGCCACCCTTCCCTGTTCCTCCTTCCTCCTGTTTTGCCCTTTGACTTTCCCTTTAGCTCCCTTTGATCCTTTTATAAAACATTTTTTATTAAAATTTTTAAGTTATTTTTTTCTTTTCTTTTCTTCCTTCCTTCCTTCCTTCCTTTCTTTCTTTATTTCTTTTTTTGAGAGAGAGAGAGTTTCCTTGGTCACCTTTGTCGGTGATTACGATTCTGATGATAATGACAATAGGAATATTCTAAGAACATTTTAAAGAGCTTTCTACCAGGGTACATGGGCAGCTTAGTTGATTTTAAAGGACTTCGGTTCAAATCATGACCTCGGGTTTATGAGTTTGAGCCCTGTGTCAGGCTCTGTGCTGACAGCTTGGAACCCGGAGCCTCCTTTGGATTCTGTGTCTCCCTCTAACTTGCTCATGTTCATCTCTCTCTTTCTCTCTCTCAAAAATTAATAGTAAACATTAAAAAAATTAAAGAGCTGTCTTCTGTCATCCTCATAGTATATACAGGTAGCTTGATATATCCACTTAAGTATTACTTTCTTTTCACAGAGTTTCGATGAAGAGCAGAAATTAGCCTGAACAGAGCCTGACTGACAGGCAAGATTTAGGGGTCTACCATGTATCTGCCAAAGCAGTGTGTGGGTTAGGCAAGTCATCTGTCTTTCAGACTCTATTTTGTCCTACAGGAAAATAAGATATTGCAACAGAGGCTACTTTTTCTTGTCCTGTCCAGGTCTATTAGAAAACTTATGCAGAATGGCTGCACAGTAAGATCTGTACTATATGAATCCAAGGAAATGCTTGTACCGACTAAACTATTTCCTTAAACCTGATCTCTTCTCTGTGAAAACTCTTGTCAGTACCACGTCTCATCCGCAGAGTCAACAGGCCTCTTGACTGCCTTGCTAAATATTTTTAGGACAAAAAACTTGTTGAATCCAAAACAGTGAAAATAAAATGAAAAGCAACATAGGTGTTTGAGGCAGAAATCAGTGCTTGTGGTGTCGGCTTTTAATGACTTGAAGAACCAAGGCAAAAAGAAATGTAGATAAAATTAGATTCCCTCACAGCTCACAGCTCACAGCCCACTGACAGGTCCCTGGGACAGGCGGAGTGACTTTCTTGTAGAAACCCAGCTACCTTTCTGTTGACATTTGCTCAGGGCAAAAGGAAACCTCAGCCTGACATTATCCCGACCCCCAAGATCCTGTGAGCTACTCTAAAGATAGAGAAATTCCTTTGGAAACTTCCTTTATCTTTCCTCCCCAGTATGTGTGTTAGCATTCGTCCTCCAAGCATATGGTTCCCTGATACACATCCAAAGGGTCTCACGACTAAGAGTTGACTAGGCAGCAGTAAATGACCTTTTTCTAACAGCAGCTAGCCCCACAAGGTCCTGGAAACCTGGCTTGCAAAATTCCTTAAAGACTTATGCTTTCCCTAGCTCCCTCCCAACCTGAAGGTATGTAATCAGTTACTCCTCAGACCCAAGGTGCAGCTCTTTTTTGCCCATAGATTCTGTCCCTGTGCTTTTTTTCTTTTTAATTCAAGTTGGTTAACATACTGTGTAGTCTTGGCTTCAGGAGTAGAACCCAATAATTCATCTCTTATGTATGACACTCGGTGCTCATCCCAAAAAGTGCCCTCCTTAATGCCCATCAGCCATTAAACCCATTCCCCCGTCCCCCTTCCAGCAATCATCAGTTTGTTCTCTGTATTTAAGAGTCTCTTATGGTTTGCCTCCCTCTCTGTTTTTATCTTATTTTTCCTTTCCTTCCCGTATGTTCATCTGTTGAATTTCTCAAATTCCACAAGAGTGAAATCATATGATCTCTCTCTCTGACTTATTTTGCTTAGGATAATACCCTCTAGTTCCATCCACCTTGTTGCAAATGGCAAGATTTTATTCTTTTTCATCATTGAGTAGTATTCCATTGTATGTATATGTATGTGTGTGTGTGTGTGTGTGTGTGTGTATCACATTTTCTTTATCTGTTTATCAGTCGATGGACATTTGGGCCCTTTCCATAACTTGGCTATTGTTGATGGAGACTTCTATAGACATTGGGGTGCATGTGCCCCTTTAAATCATCATTTTTTGGAGCACCTGGGTGGCTCAGTCGGTTAAGCATCCGGGATCGGCTCAGGTCATGATCTCATGGCTCGTGGGTTCGAGCCCCACGTGGGGCTCTGCGCTGACAGCTCAGAGCCTGGAGCCTGTCTTCAGATTCTGTGTCTCCCTCTCTCTCTGACCCTCCTCTGCTCACATTGTCTTTCTCTGTCTCTCAAAAAACAAATTTAAAAAATCATCATTTTTAATCTTTTGGATTAATTCCTAGTAGTGCAATTGCTGGGTCATAGGACAGTTCTATTTTTCATTTTTTGACCAACCTCCATACTGTTTTCCAGAGTGGCTGCAGCAATTTGCATTCCCGCCATCGTTGCAAAGATTCCCTTTTCTCCATATCCTCGCCTACATCTGTTATTTCCTGAGTTCTTAATTTTAGCCTTTCTGACAGGTGTGAGGTGGTATCTCATTGTGGTGATGAGGAGTGATGCTGATCATCTTTTCATGTATCTGTTAGTCATCTGGATGTCTTCTTTGATGTCTATTCATGTCTTCTGCCCATTTCTTTATTGGATTATTTGCTTTTTTAGGTGTTGAGTTTTGTAAATTCTTTATAGATTTTGGATCCTAATCTTTTATCTGATGAGTCATTTGCAAATATCTTCTCCCATTCCGTCAGTTGCCTTTTAGTTTTGCTGATTGTTTCCTTTGCTGTGCAGAAGCTTTTTGTCTTGATGAGGTCCCAATAGTTCATTTTTGCTTTTCTTTCCCTTGCCTTCAGAGATGTGTTGAGTAAGAAGTTGCTGTGGCGGAGGTCAAAGTGGTTGCTGCGTGTTTTCTCCTGCAGGATTTTGCTGGTTCCTGTCCCCCATTTAGGTCTTTCATTCATTTTTAATTTATTTTTGTGTGTGGTGTAAGAAAGTGGCCCAGGTTCATTCTTCTGTATATCACTCTCCAGTTCTCCCATCACCATTTGCTAACGAGAGTCTCTTTTTTTCCATTGGACCCCCTTGCTGCTTTGTGTAAGATTAGTTGGCCATATGTTTGTGGGTCCATTTCTGGGTTCTCTACTCTATTCCATTGATCTCTGTGTCTGTTTTTGTGCCCACACCATACTCTATGATTACAGCTTTGTAATACAGCTTGAAGTCTGGAATTGTGATGCCTCCAGTTTTGCTTTTCTTTTTCAACATTACTTTGGCTATTCGGTATCTGTCGTGGTTCCATACAAATTGTAAGATTGTTTGTTCTAGCTCTGTGAAGAATGGTGGTGTTATTTTGACAGGGATTGCACTGAATGTGCAAATTCCTCTGAGTTGTATTGACATTTAACAATATTTATTCTTCAATCCGTGAGCATGAAATGTTTTTCTTTCTTTTGTGTGTGTGTCTTCTTCAATTGTTTTCAGAAGCTTTCTATAGTTTTCATCATACAGATCTTTTACCTCTTTGGTTAGACTTATTCCTAGGTGTGTTATGAGCTTTAGTGCAATAGTAAATGAGATCAATTCCTTGATTTCTCTTTCTGCTGCTTCGTTATTGGTGAATAGAAATGCAACCGATTTCTAAACATTGATTTTATATCCTGGGACTTTGCTGAATTCATGAGTTAGCTCTAATAGTTTTTTGGTGGAGTCTTTGGGTTTTCCTTGTAGAGCATCATGTCGTCAGCGAAGAGTGAAAGTTTGACTTTTTCCTTGCCAATCTAGTTTATTTTGCATCTCAGCTATAGCATTTTTAAATTTATCCTGACTAGTTCTTGAGTCTTTGATCTCTGCAGCAAGGGTTTCTCTGGTGTCTTCTATGCTTTTTTCAAGCCCAGAATGAGTCTTAAGGCTGTTATTCTAAATTCTTGTTCAGATATATTGTTTATATCTGTTTTGGCCAATTCTCTGGCTGTGATTTCTTCTTGACCTTTCTTTTGGGGAGAATTCTTTCATCTTGTCACTTTGGCTAAGTTTCTTTCTTTTGCGTGTTTTATTTTTATTATTTTTATTTTGCATGTTTTATTTTTAAAAATGTTATTTATTTTTGAGAGAGAGCCAGGCATGAGCCTGGGAGGGTCAGAGAGAGAGGGAGGCACAGAATCCAAAGGGAGGCTCCAGGCTCTGAGCTAGCTGTCAGCCCAGAGCCCGATGCAGGGCTTGAACCCATGAACCGTGAGATCATGATCTGAGCTGAAGTTGGCTGCTTAACCGGCTGAGCTACCCGGGTGCCCCTTATTTTGCATGTTTTAAAAGCTTGTTATGCGTCCTACCCCTGAGAGTTCTACCATATTAAAAAAGGGGTCATGGGGCGCCTGGGGGGCTCAGTCGGTTGAGGGTCCCACTTCAGTTCAGGTCATGATCTCACAGTTCATGGGTTCGAGCCCCACGTTGGGCTCTGTGCTGACAGCTAGCTCAGAGCCTGGAGACTGCTTCTGTCTGTCTGGAGACTGTCCCTCTGTCTCTGACCCTCCCCTGCTCACACTGTCTCTCTCTGTCTCTCAAAAATAAATAAAAAACATTAAAAGTGAAAACAAATAAAAAATAATAAAATAAAATAAAATAAAATAAAAAAGGGGCCATGCCTTGTGGAGGGCCTGGCATTCCAGGATGTGTTTCTAGTGTATTCTGTGTGCACTCTGTTGTTGCATTTTGCCTGCTCTTTCCCACTGGTCAGTTCTCTGCAGAGCTTCTCCTTGCTTTCATTGGTGGAGTGTTTGGATCTCTAACTGTGTGTGCTTTGACTTGTTTATTGAAGTAATCCTGGAAAAAATGTAGGGGAGCCTGATCCCATAAAAAGAGAAAAAGGAAAGGGAAGACAAGAAAACCAAACACATAATAAAATAAAAAATAAGGCTCATTCCAGAAAAACAGAAAGGAAAATAAAAGAGGGAGAGAAAAGATGGAAAAAGAATAGAGCCTTGACAAGCCTTGGCATTTTTAAAAAAAATTTAAATGTTTATTTATTTTTGAGAGAGAAAGAGAGAGAGCATGTGCAGGGGAGGGGCACAGAGAGGGAGACACAGAATCTGAAGCAGGCTCCAGGCTCTGAGCTGTCAGCACAGAGCCCGACGCGGGGCTTGAACTCATGAACTGTGAAATCATGACCTGAACTGAAGTGGGACCCTCAACCGACTGAGCCCCCCAGGTGCCCCAGCCTTGGCATTTCTTGACGGCTTATGGATTCTTGGAATGATACATGAGCTGGGGCTTGGCTTTGAAATTCCCACTTGCATTAGCACAAAACAAAAAGGTGAGAGTCTTTCACGGCCTTGTGACCAGGCATTGCATTCTCTTCTTCTATAATGTAGGTCCTGTTTGGCATCTTTTCCCAACAAATCCCCATCTCATCATGGTTAAAAACTTGCTCTGACAAGTAACACGTGGAAACCATGAGCTTCTGGAACTCGGTAGTGACGCATCAGCTGCCTTAGCATCCAATCTCGCAGTCTCTCTGTGCCTCACCGCACAAGGATACAACCTCTCCTCTTGAACTTACCAAGCCACCCCCTGCTTGCCTTGAAGACTTCTTCATTTTTTGTTGGTGTGCCTGGAAGCTTACTTACAAGGGTGGTGTACAAGGTCATTGACCTCTCAAAGATAGAGTTCTTGGTCACAGTATCACCTGCTAGGTGCGTCTCGTTTATCCAAGCCAGAGCAACTTACCTACATTTTCCAAGGTTGCAGCCATTTTCAAAGTTGTAAAATCTTGTGATTTTGGCCACTTGCAAACCTTGTTCATCCTTCTCAATGATTTCCTTCTTAATTTCCACAGTAATCATCACCATCTTCTTCCCGCCTTACTTTTCAACCCTTTTCTGCATGGGGGCCATTGTATACACTGGCACAGATGTTGACTACGGTACAGTGTTAATGAACTCTTGTCATAGACTGTATTTAATGTAACTGGCAGTAAGGCAGCAGAGGAAGGGGTCTCTATCTGCAGGCAGCCTGACCTAGAATGAGGCAAAGCACTCCTAAGCTTAGTCTTGTATGGAAGAGCAAAGGACTGTCCATAGGTGCTTCGAGAGGACAATGAATACACTAGTGCCAGCTGTGGGCACCTTCCTACATTCTCGAAAATCACCAATTTCTGCACAAATCTGTGACTTGAGACTGAGCATCTGAGCATGGGAGACAATTACCTACAATCCTGCAGCGAGAGAGAGAGAGAGAGAGAGAGAGAGAGAGTGAGAGAGGTGATTCATTGATTGATTATGGGCTGGTTTGGAGTATTGCTTGTACTTTACTGTTTTCTGGAAAGAAGGAAGCCTAGTGTTAGGCTATCTAGAGCTCATTAAGCATAGAGTCAGATCCAGACACTTAAACATTATGAAGGAATCTCTACCAGATTAGAACCCTTCTTCATTTTTAAACCAATAAGTAGGTGTCATATTGTTGATCAATTAAACACGGTGAATGGACACCCATTGTTCTGATCTTAAACCAGCAGGGCCAAGTTGACACAGTTCAAAACACTTAAGACTAATGAAAACATTAGATTTAGACTTCCTTAGATCTATGAAGCAGCAATACGAATTGTCTGTTTTTTCAGTCAACAAGGTTTAATAGTTTTCCTCAAAGAAACAATGAAGAAAAAGCTGAACTCTACAGTGTAATGCCAGCTAGTAAAATAGAAGAAATGGTACAGTGAGCTGTTTTGTCACATCCAAGATTTAATCGATGTGAACATTTTAGAAATTGGCTTCAGATCCTTGTTTTTCAGAGAAGAGGCCAAATGTTACATGAAATCAGGCACAGCTCCCCCTCCCTTGCTGCCCTCTTGCCCCGGAGGTAATGACTTGCTGTAAGAAGAGGGTTTCATTCTATGCCTGAGACTTTTAATAGCTGTTTGATCCTTTTTACATGTTTGCATTCATCAATGATATGTAATATAGCTTATTTTTTAAATTATATAAATGAGTCATAAGCTAAGTATTTTTTGTCACAGGCTTAAAAAATCCCCAGAGTCTTTTTTTTCCATATGTCACTGTTGTTCTATGTAATCTCCTTCATTTTATTTATTTCTTATCTATTTATTTTTAATATTTATTTTTGAGAGAGAGAGAGAGAGGAGTTGGGGAGGGGCAGAGAGAAAAGGAGAAACAGAAACTGAAGTAGGCCCGTGGCACTGAACTGTCAAAAGTGATCTCGAACTGTGAGATCATGACCTGAGCTGAAGTTAGACACTCAACTGACTGAGCCACCCAGGTGCCCCTAATCTCCTCCGTTGTAACTGCTGGGTAGGATCCCACCTGAGGAATAAAGCAGAGCTCATTCCCCTACCGAAAGGCAGTAAGTTGAAATCACTGTTTTGCTGGCACAGCAAGACTTCTGTATCCTGGTACATGTTTTGTTACGTACAGATTGAAGACTTTCCTGGGGCATATATTCATACCCCAGAGTGGAGGCTGGTTGCTGGCTCTGGGGCAAGAGCATCTTTAATAAGAATGGATATTGCCAGAACACTCCTTGAGTGGTTCTACTAATTCACACATCTGCCCTGAAAATGAAGAATTTTAATTGGCCAGAGCCTCACCCCACTCCGTTATGTACTAAGTCCCTGGGGACTCTCCACTCTTCGCCTTGCCTGCCGGAGAACAAGTTCATGGACTACGGAGTGCGCGGAAACCACATGCTGCTGTAGGGGCAGGAGTTCAGTGCCTCTTGATGGGTTTCATCCCACAAAAGGATTTTTGCAGGCTTTTTGGGCCGACATGTAGCAGGTCAGTGCATGGCCACTGTAGCAGTCAGTCTCAATAAAGTGTGCCTCAGTGTCTGTAATGAGTGTCAGAATAGGTTTTTAATAACACGCGGATACCAGTAATTACAATATGGTCGATGAGGTGAGACCAAAGTGCATAACAGGGGCTGTGGGTCACAGTGGAATCAATCAGGGGCTTGTAAAGTTGCAGGAATTCAGAAAATGTTAAGACAGTCGAAGAGATGGTGTTTAGAATGATTTAAAAGACTGGGGAAATGACAGGTGTGGGAAACTGAGAGAAAGTAGCCCACCTTTATGGGCAGGGCACGGAAGGACTTCCCAGAACAAGTGTCCACAAGAGCTTAGCTGATAGGCATTTCAATATTTCACGTCCAAAAGGAAGCCTGGAGTTTTTTCCTTTCCTTCATGTTTTCGCCTAAATTACCACCCCCGTTTCCCAGATCACAAAATGGTACCACTATCCCCTGTGCTGAACGAGGCAAGAGCTTGAAAAGGAGCAGTGCAGGCTTCCATTCTGGACGCACTTGTCAAGTGTGTGTGGGGACGCGCAGGGCCGGGGACGGAGGCCCTTCCAGCGCTCCGTGGCCTGGGAGGTTCGTCCTGGGAGTTCAGATGGCTGGACTCAGGAAACCGCCAGTGGGGATGGTTCCTAGGAGAGCAAGGGCTGCGCGAAAGTTTAAGAGTGACAATGATTTTCATCAAAAATGAGAGTTGTGCCTGAAGAAGTCCAGTGGATGTTCATAATCTTCAGTGTTGGGGAAATAACAGAATTCATACCCTCTTTCAGGGTTAAAATGGATCAGTTGACTGGAAAATGCAAACCTTTCAACTCTGTTTCAGGTGAGACAAGCTGAGCGTCCTCATCAGAAGGTGGCACTGACAGTCCACCTCCAGTGTGACTCTTTTGTCCAGATGATACTTCCAGACTCTGTTCATCATCTGCTGAAAAGATGGCGACCCAGCCAGTGTGGTCCCCGGAAACCCACGGTGAATTCCGTGTTTTCTACCGGCACGTCTGACCCGTGGACTCACAGACTCAGGTGAGTACCTGTAGGTCTCTGTGTAGAAATCTGCACCCAGAGAGTCTTCTGGTTTGCTGGTCACCAGAGAAACCTGAGGATGTTCCTTATGGCCCAGCACTGCCCTGTCCCCTTTCTCTTTCTGTCAGCACAGGGCTCCCACCGTGAGCCTGAGGGTTCCCAGAACACGGTTGGTCACGGGGCTCGGAGGGGAGCAGCCATGGACACGGTGGCTACTGAAGTGAGAATCATGAAAGTCACTGTTGAATCTTTCTGCTCCTTCTGTCTTACATGGGAACTGTCACCAAAGCCTCCAGAGGTGCCCCACCAGCCCCAATATTTCTCATATTTCTCTACCACCTTCTTGTCCACTCCAACCACGAGTCCACACTGTCCCTTCCTATGCAGACCTGGCCGGGTCTAACCAGGATTCCAAGGGGGTCAGTTTCCTATTGTTGCTGTAACAGATTACCACACCCCTAGTGGCTTTAAAACAACACAATTTGTTAATCCTGGGGCCCCTTGGTGGCTCAGTCATTCGAGAGTCCGACTTCGCCTCACAGCATGATCTCGCGGTTTGTGGGTTCGACCCCGCACTTAACTCTGTGCTGACACCTCGGAGCCTGGAGCCTGCTTTGGATTCTGTGTCTCCCTCTCTCTCTGCCCTTCCCCTGCTGGTGCTCTGTCTCTTGCTCTGTCTCTCTCTCTCTCAAAAATAAAAATTTTTAAAAATTTTAAAGAAGGAATATGCTTAAAGAAAGAATTTGTTAGCGCTTTGATCTTACAGTCAGATTAGAAGCCTGCCACAGATATCTCCTAGGGATCCCCCAACTGAACCTCCCTACTTAAAGTCCTGCCTATTCACAGCCCGAATTCTCTGGTGCTGTGCCCAGTCCCATGTTCACAGGCGCTGGGGGGCAGCGTGTGGACGTCTCTCGGGGAGGGGGGTGTGTCACACTAGTGCCCACCACGCTCAGCTCCCACCGTCTCCTCTCTCTGGGGCCTTCTCCACCGGAAAGCACAGCCGTACCAACCTAGTCTCATCCGGGCCCGAGAGTCCAGCCTACATCGCCCACCGTCCGTGGCGCCGTTTCCTTCCAATGCCTGCGTCCTGGGCTTGCTTCCGGTTCCAACTCCATTCATTGCGCCACATCTGGCAACGTGAGGTTCTTCCACAAGGTCCCTGATTTCAGTCCAGAACTTCACCGTGAGCAAATCTTGGACACGAAGAAGGGACCCGAGGTGCAGGGTCTGTTTGGCTGGAGGCCTTTTATATAATAAGTGCGTTTCATCGATTTTTTTTTTTCTCAAAGCTAGAATAATGCCCAATTGGTCATTGATTCGGCCAGAGCAAAGTAGCAGGTGAAATTTTTCAAAGAATGAAAATCATCTCATTAGGGATTAAAAGACACTCAGGGCTTCCCATTTCTGTAAATTTTGTATGTCTTGAGTTGCTGTGGAATTCACATGGAGGATGAATAGAGGCATTAGCCGGGTGAGGCAGGGCTGGCTTCACTGGTTGCAGTCTGCAAAGTCCTGCAGTGATTTACAGGCATGGGAGCTGGGCTGCTTGGCTGGGTCAGTAGAAAGAGCCTGTGACTGTTGAACTCGGGTTTGTGAGTTCGAGCCCCACTTTGCATGCAGAGAGTACTAGAAAAAATAAATTTAAAAATATTTTTAATTTTACTGTTTTTATTTATTTTAGAGAGATAGAGAGGCAGCATGAGCAGAGGAGGGACAGAGAGAGAGGAAGACACAGAATCTGAAGACAGGCTCCAGGCTCTGAACTGTCAGCACAGAGCCTGACGCGGGGCTCGAACTCATGAACGTGAGATCATGACCTGAGCCAAAGTCGGACGTGTAACTGACTGAGCCACCCAGGCTCCCCTAGAAAAAATAAATTAAAAAAAAAAAAAAAGGAGCTTGTGCTGTGTCATTTTGTGCTTTTTACATCTTGAAATTCTTAATTACTTTGACCAAGGAGCCCTGCATTTTCGCTTTATATTGGGTCCTGCCATTTTTATAGCCGGTTGGGCCGGGAGAATTGACCGTGGATTGATGGGCCGCTTTGGTAAAAAGACAAGCATGGGGCAACCAGGGGCTGCAATATGCACTGTAGGCACTAGAGGGCGGCAGCACCACAGGGTAATCTGGAGAGATGGGAAAGGTGCACCAGGAGTTTGGTGTTTTGTACTGTCTTTGTCTTCTCATAGGTCTCCAAGTGTCTCCAGCCCTTCATTGACTCTCCCTGGGCCATGAAAGAATGTTCTCCAGCCCTGATGTACTGCAGATACATATTTTTGACTCCACAATCCAAGGTGGGGGTCTGGGTGATCATAATTATTCTGGTCATACATGAATAGCATTAAACAGATAGAAAAATGTCTACACTGATCATAGGCCTTAGGAAAATACTACAGAGACAGAGAAGGGAAAGTGTTTGTGTGTCCTGGTGATGGGGAAGAAAGTACTGAGTTCCCATTTTCCAAGAGGGAAGTGATAAATCACTAAGTAGCCTCAGACCATGTTGAGCAGAGATGACTGAAGGTCCATCCGGGGGAGCTGGTGCTGTTCCAGAGAGATCTCCCCAGTGTGGCCCCCGACAGAGAAGCCAGGGCTTTCCTGGGATCTCCCGAGACAGAACACACAGCCACACAGGGCTTATCATGGTGACGTCCAGTGTGGTCACCACGACGAGAAAGACCGTCCCCCACAACAGGAGGGAGCCAGTACTGTTGTGGTCAGTGTGAACACCGGGACTCGGAGAATCATTGCCTGTTGGAGTCGCAGTGGGGCTGCCTGACAAGTTCAGGTGTCCCTGGGCTGTAGCGCATCCACATCAAAATGGTGTCTCTGCTCTGATGGTTAAATGTCTCCTTTTGAACCATGAGGCAAAAGAGCAGAGCAAAGCGGGCTGCCCCTCCCCGGAGGGGCCTCAGGGGAGACGTTCCCCCTGGGTGGCTGTTCCCTCCACACCCTGTCCGCTCCGTGGTCTCTCCTGAGCCAGGGTCCTTCCCCTGGGACTTCAGGTTCATTATGTCCTTGTAGCCCTGCCCACGTTTTCCTGGGAGGACAGCCCCCAACGGGAAGGTGTCTCAGGCCACCAGCAGGCAGGGATGCTGGGACTTCGTGGACCCAAGAGGCAAAGACTCCTAGATAAAGGGAAGGTCAGTTCAATAAGCCTAGGTCTGGCGAGCCCAGCGTGGGTCCCTGGACTCAGGGCTGTGTGAGCATCAAAATCTTACTGTGATTCCCAAAGGTACCCTTGAATTCAGAATGATGGCTCCTAAGAGTACCATCTGACTCTCTGGGGTAAGGATGAGTGATCTTCCAAGAAACAGTTGCTTTGGAAGCATTTCCTGTGACTTTGTCCTTTTTTAAAAAATTTTAAAATGTTTATTTATTTATTTTTGAGAGAAAGACAGAGCATGAGTGGGGGAGGAACAGAGAGAGAGGGAGACACAGAATCCAAAGCAGGCTCCGGGCTCTGAGCTGTCAGCAACAGAGCCGGACACGGGGCTTGAACCCACGAACCGTGAGATCATGACCTGAGCCAAAGTGGGATGCTCAATCGACCTAGCCCCCCGGGTGCCCCATATTTCCTCTGACTTTGAAGCTCTCACGTTCTCTTAGGGGATTTCCATTATGCTGGGGCTTGTGAGGGGGAGGAGTCATCAAGAAACATTTTTAGAATTTTGAAAAATGTTCTCTTAGTTTTAACCATCTCTTGACAAGAGATGAGAGACATGTCTCCTTTCTCAGCTGAATATCCTTAGAAAAAGCAGAGGTTTTCTCTCTCTTTCTCTTTCATTCTTTGGGATGCTTATCTTCTTAACACTGAGGTGTAGGTATTCTTTATGTTTTAAATGTTTCTTTATTTTTGAGAGAGAGAAAGAGAGACAAAAAGAGAGAGAGAGAGAGAGATTGAGAGTAGGGGGAAGGCAGAGAGAGCAGAACAGAGAATTTGAAGCAGGCTTGGCACTGTGCTGACAGCAGTGTGCCTGAAGCGGGGCTCAAACCCACGGACCAGATGGCGGACGCTCAACTGGTTGAGCCACTCTGCTGGCCCAAAGGCAAAGGTTTCCTTAAACATAAGGGGAACTTCAACAGACACAAACATGACTTAGGAGCTTCCCAACTTGCTCATCTATAGCGTCTGCCTCCTCCTCATCCCTAGTCATCATTTTTTCCTTGTTTTATCGGTATTTTTTAAAAGTCTTATGTTGCTTTTTTTAAAGTAAGCTCTATGTCGGGCTTACCCTCAGGACCCCAGCATCAGGAGTCCCATGCTCTATGTACTGAACCAGGCCGTCGCCATCTTCTCCTCAACTTTTTTATGTTGAAGGCACATTTTAGCCTCCTCAGCTCTCTTGGATGTGTTGATCTGCCCCCCCTTCCCCACTGCTACCTCCTCTACCCTCTTTCCTTCCCTGCCGGCCCCTTCCCCTCCCACCTCTGCCCCTCAACTCTGGATAATCATTGGAGCTTTGTGCATCCTCCCCATCGTGGGCTCTTCAGGGGCTCCGAGACCCCACAAGCAACTCATCTGGGGCGGAACCGGGGCTGCGTGGGAACAGGAAACAGCTCACCACCAACCCTTTGTACTTGCCGCACCCCTGGATTTCTCTTTGAAGGCAAGGTGTTAGTTTGCAAGGGCCCCGGGTTCTTCACCACATTTTCTCTCTTAAAGAAGCCTATTACAGGTTTTTCCCAGAGACAGGAGTAGAAGGCCAGCCAGGTGGTCATAATGGCAGGGGACAGATTAATGAAGGCTCTCCAGAGGAAATGCATGAGTATTGATCCACATTTGAGAATTCCATCGGTGTGTGGATGAGGTGCTGAAGACCATGACGTCTGTTTCTACAAATGAGTTGTTGCCGAGGTTGGACCCCCTTGAACAAGCAAAAGTGGATTTCCTTTCTGCTTACACATCCAATTCAGTGTTTAGGGTTGATTTGAGAGGGAGTTCATCCTAGGAACATCCAGGAAAGCAGGAATTGGAAAGAATCAGTGTATTCATGAATAGAGTCAGGGAAATGAGAGACAAGAAAATGGCTGGCAAGCTGGACCGAGGATGCGGACTCAACGGGGTGGAAAATCCCCGTTGGGAACCAAAACTCAAAATGCATCCAAAGTTGCCAAAAAAGGAAAAAGTAAAAAAGAAATAAAATAACCCTTTTAGTGTTGATGTCCACATATTGAAAAAGTCCATCATTTTTATTGTTTTCCTCAAAATAGATGATTATGTGGCAATACAATGGAATTCATATATACAATTTACATTTTAAATTTGTTAAGCTAACTATTTTCCCCAGAAAGATTCAGTTATCTTTATTGATTTTCCTGTACAACACTATGCAGTAGTTAACATCGTGATATATTATACATTTATAGTTTATTAGCTATCTTGACAAGGCTCTTCTTTCCCTGTGCAGGTCAATCTTGCAAGTACCATTTTATAAATTATATATATATTTAAATTTAAGTTATATGTGTATATATATATATATATAATTTACATATATATAAAATTTAAGTTAAATGTTCTTTGTAAACATTTGTCTATTTTCAATGAATAATGATTTCATGAAGTATGCTATCTGAAGTCTTACGTTATAAACACATCTGTTTTTATGATATAATATTAAGAATGAAATGACTTAAATGTGCATTTTTTTTCTCTGTAGCCACTTCATCCTGTTTTCATGATTTGGGGAATTACTGCCTTTTTTGATATTTGAATTGTGAAATTAAGATGTTAAGGATGATCTTTTCATTCCTGGAAATTTGCTTCAATGTCCCATTTCAGGTACGATATACTCTCCTTAACTTGAGAAAGGAAAGGGGGTGGTCTCCTGATGGTGGAATTTTGGCAGAAAGGCCACACCCTGTCAAAAAAAGGCTGTAAAACTTGTATAGCTGACTGTTCACTTTTCCCTTTTGTGTCAATTTGCCCTTGAAATAGGAAGACAGTTTTTAGAAGTCATTTGGAATAGAAATCGTTAGAAAATAGAAAGTCATGAGCCTTTGTTCTCATGCGTTCTGCCCATAGTTCGCCTGATCTCATTTTTTGGATTTCCTAAGGACATGTTTTTGAGGCGATATCAAGTGCATACAAGTATTTCGAAACAAGTTCCTGTGTTATATGATGCCACGTAAGGAGAAGAGAAATCCAGAGGAGATTACAGAGTATTTATATTCTGATTCCTTTTTCTGGAATATTTGATACAGAGAATTCTATGCACGAAAAACTTTTTGAGTGTCTAAGTCCTTGAATTTTAATTATACACTCCTAAAGCTTTCAGTCTCTGAAACCACATCATTCTGTGCAGATGCCACACAGAGTGAAGAACCTTAGTTTTTGAAAAGAGAGTTGCTAAAATTTTCTGGGTGATTAATCTCTGTAAAAGTCCTTGAGTAAATGGATTTCTTGATTTCGGGTAGAAGCTATTGAATGGATTGTGTAAAGCATGTTGAACTCGTTCTAAGACACGTTAAGAGGAAGTCACCGATAGGGGCAGATCTCCTGGCTCAGAAGTGAGACAGTTTTTTAAGTGGAAGAACATTGGGAATGATTTCATCCCATTTTTACCTTCATTTTCTGAAATTTCTAGCTTTTCTCAAACAGCAATTTCTTCATGATGGAAATAAATGTTCTTATGCTCAAGTAGAAAAGAAGAAATCTATTACAAGTGAGAGTAAAAACCATGCAACATTAAATTTCCTACCATTACCCATTCGCCCGTGGGTAGGTCAGTGGCGGTATGAAGATTCTGCGTGCTGCCCAGCGCATCCAGCACAAGTTCATTTTGTGACTGAAATCAAAGCCCACAGCTCCGAGCTCCCTCCCCCCACCCCGACTGAAACCACAATTCTCTCTGATTTGACACATTCGACTCATTACTATCCTCACATCTCACATAATGGAATCTTAGGGAATTTTCCTTTCCACGTCGTGCTTAGCTGAGGCAGCGGGAGTCCACAATGACCGTGTCGAGTCAGGACAACACCGCACTGAGCCCAGAAGCCCCTGTTCTCACCCCGCTCCTCTGTCTGTGGACACACGGCGGCTTCCACCTCCTGACTCCTGGGAATTACACAGCAATGGATGAGGGTGTGCAAGTGTCTCTTCCAAAGCTGCTTTCGATTCTCCTGGATATAAAATCAGAAGGGAGATGCTCCTTCACAAGGTAATTCTGTTAATTTGGAGACAACTCCCACTCCGCTCTCCATGGGGGGTGGGACAGGCTTTTGCGCCTCAGGAGCAGGGAGAAGCAGCTCTCACAGCTGCCTGACAGGGTGCAGCGCATCTGCGAAGACCACTGGGTGAGGGTCTCCAAGGAGCAGACAGACGCCTCAGGAAGGCCCAGTCTCCTGACCGGTTGTTGGGGAGGGATCTGGGACCGCGAGGGCCGGGTTGGAGGCCGCTATTCCGACCTCTGCTTGCACTGAGGAGCCTGACCCCCAGAGACGTGAGGGCTCCACTTCCCCAGGTCAGCCCCAGGACCCCCGGGTTTCCCCAGAGAGGGTTGGTTCATTCACACCCTTTCCTCCTCCACAGGGTCTCAATTGACCCGAGGGGGGCAGTGTGGGAACCGTCTACTTTCATCACCACCACCCCACCCGAGAAGGAGGCCCCTGGAACATGAGTTCTGGGAGCCCTGCACCTTCCCCAGCTCAGAACTTCCACATGGCTGGCTCTCCTCTGGGAAAATTTGGGCAACTGCCCGGCAGCTGGTCAAGGTGCCTTCAATCAGCCCCTTGCCTGTACTTCTCTCCCCTTGGACTTCTCCTGGAGAGACGAGACGTCCCCAGAGCCCTCTTGGGATGCTCACCTCAGAGCTCCAGCCTTGGAGAGCACCCCCGCCGCATCTGCATTCAGCAGTCCTCACCCAGGCTTCAGACCCCCCTTTTCCACCCACTGCCCCCACCCATGGAGCTCTCCTTGTTCTCTCTGAGAACTTTCCTACGTCCTTGTTGGGCCCTGGCCACAGGCCCTGAGCCCCACAGGAGAAAGAAGTCAGCCTAGGAGCGGGGCTCGGAGGCTTCAGACACTCCATCTGTTGATAATCAGTTTATTTGTCCAGTGTGCCAAATAAGAGGGAACCAAGGCTGGAAAGAGGAAGAAAAGTTAATCTGAAGTTTGAGAGTGGCATCTAGGAGACACAGATTCCAGAGGACCAGAAAGAGCTCTGAGCGGGGAGGGGAAAGAGTTGATGAAGGGAAAACCCGAAGCTTGTTTCAGTTTTTCTGAGAGAATTATGCTTGCTGCAGCAGAGACAACTAGCTTTCCTAGAGACAGGAGACCATGGCAATAGCGAAGGTGAGGTGCGGCGGCATCAGCTTCCTTCTGAGAAGTGCCCCAGAAGGCGCCGCGTGTGGTAGGCGCAGGCTAGGACGTCATGTTGCATCCAGAGGTGGACATGCACAGGACCAACTTTAATTTTTTAATGTTTTAAAATAGTTTATTGTCAAATTGGTTTCCATACAACACCCAGTGCTCTTCCCCACAAGTGCCCCCTCCATCACCACCACCTCTTCCCCCTCCCCCCTCCCCTTCAGCCCTCCGTTTGTTTTAAGTATTCAATAGTTTCGCAGGTTTTGCGCAGGACCATCTTTTAGAACCAGTGTTAAATATTCTTTTTTTTAATTTAAAAAATTTTTTTTCTTTTCTAAATAATAGTTTATTGTCAAATTGGTTTTCATATAAACCCGGTGCTCTTCCCCACAAGTGCCCCCCTCCATCACCACCACCTCTTCCCCCCTCCCTCTTCCACCCTCGGTTTGTTTTCAGCATTTAATACTCTCGCAGGTTTTGCGCAGGACCATTTTTTAGAACCCGCGTTCAAGATTCTTAACATTAGTGATTCAGTTTCCATGTTTTAGTGAACAATTGATATCTGATTTTATTTTTGAGTTTCGCATAATTTTGTAATCATTTTATAATTCATTTTTAAATTTCTTGTTTGAATCACGGATTCACAATCACTTCTGTCAGTTCAGAAAACACTTCGTTGTAGCAAAAATAATATCGTATGTTTATAAATAACTTTTCGATCATCACATTCTGTACAATGGAAGCAAGATTGCTTAGGATGTAAGTAACGGTCTTCTTTAATAGAAAGTGACACATTGTTTTTATCCAGTCCGGGAATTCTTGTTGGTTCTCAAGACACGTCATAAACAACTTTGGTATAGACATTGTAATCTTATGCACAACAAAGTTAGATATAATTTCGAGCATAAATTCAATGACCCAAGCTTTGATAGTAAACATCTTTGAATTGGTATAAAGCATAGTAAGTAGGTTTGTACTTGTTCGCTTCGGGCCAGAGGACCCGAGGGGCGGTGAGAATCCTTGTGGGTTCTTTTCCTGAGGGAGGGAGAGAAAACAGGGCAGAAAGGGGGAATGCACAGAGATTAAAGACACAACTCACGGTTTCCGATCAGGCAGAAGAGAGAGAGAGAGTTTATTCAGGAAACTGTCTCTTATAAAGGCTTTCAGGGCGGGACAAACAATGTAGCTGACGTAGGTCGGTTGCTAGGAAACAGGGTTAAGAGATTAAGACTGGAGTGAAAGAGGAACAGGACTAAATTGTTTTAGCACAGCGCCTAAGGGGCCGATACCATCCTGCCTGCAGGCGGCTGATCTTTGGTCTTTTGGCTTCTCTGACAGAGTGGCGCTTCCCTGCCTATTTCGCAACTCCCTTCAGGGAGTGACAAATCCGGCTAGCAAAATGGCCAAGCAGCTGAGATCTTAGCTGCTCCCCACAGGTCCTCCCTTTTTTTCTAATAATTAAAAAAAAAAAGGGGGTTCTTTCAAAATATGATAGTATGGGCAAGGAATTGGACCGTGCCTGGCTTGGGTTGGAGACCTCCCAATGCTTCTTACCCGTCATGGGCAAACTCAGAAGCATATGTCGGAGCATCTGGCTTGGGTCGATAGGATGGTAAGGCCTCTCTTACCCGTCATTGGCTAACCGGCTCTTGCCTCTTGCCAGAATATAGCTCTTCCATCGGCCTCCTGATCGGCCATATTGAGCTTAATATAATGGACCTGGGTAGGCTGCGCCTATTTGCTGCCTTAGGAGAGCCATGACCTATTAATAGAACAGGGTTCAAGGGCACCAAGATCAATGAAACCGCAATAGGTGTTAAACATGGAAGGGGATAGGGTAAAAGTCCATAAAATCCATGAAGAAAGGACTGTCGATGCGTTCCTTCCTCCTCTTCTCCAGGTCCCTTTTGAAGCTTCTTTTCCCAGCATGGTCCTAAAGGAAAGGACAAAGATTTCTCTCAAGGAGATTTTTTCTCCCTGGAGGACTGAGTATTTTGATCGATTTGTTTTACTAATCTCTCTGACAACCATCTGGCTGCATCTGTTTTTTGTTGGTAAATGCAAACTGATCCTCGTCCCCAGATTAAAACTGGGTCTGGACCATGCCATTTATTTTCTAAAGGATCTTTCCAAACCACGGTAGCAAAATTTTTTTGTGTCTCATTTTGCCAGAGACGCTCAGCACTGAGCGTCCTTCTTTATCCAAAGTTAAGAAATTTAAAATAAACAATGCATGGTGCAAAAGATTCCTGGGAGATCCCTTGACGGGGTACCAGTCCCCCCCCTTTAATTTTATCAAGGGTATTTTTTAAAGATAGATGTGCCCGTTCTACTACACCTTGTCCTTGTGGATTATAAGGAATTCCAGTGATGTGTTTAATGTGTAACTGTTGACAAAATTTAGAGAACATGGTCCCAGTATATCCCGGTCCATTGTCAGTTTTTACTTGTTTTGGAATTCCCAACACCGATATGGCAGAAAGCATGTGTGCTACGACGTGCTTTCCTGCTTCTCCAGTTTGTAAAGTAGCATATAGGAAACCGCTGTAGGTATCAATACTCACATGAACATACTTTAGATTTCCAAACTCTGAAATGTGTGTTACGTCCATTTGCCAGATGGCATTGGGCACTAGTCCTCGAGGATTTACTCCCAAATGAGGAACAGGTGAATGCACAGCACAAGAAGGGCACTGTTTTACTATTTGTCGTGCCTGTTTACAAGTGATTTTAAATTGTAGCCTCAGATGATGAATTTTAGAGAGGGGGCCAGGCAAACTGGAATGAGTTAAACCTGGAATTCCTGTCTTGAAGACAGGCATTGTTACAGTCTCAGTTGCTGAAAGAGACCAGCCACAGATTAAACCTCTCTGGAGTTTTTTGAAATATTTTAACAACAGCAACAAATTTAGCTCTCTGTGATGAAGTTTCCCTAGTTTGAAAAGAAATACTTTTATTAAAGACCAAGGCTTAATGTAATTAATCCTTGTAAGCACGGCCCCTTGTAAAGTCTTATTAACTTTAGGTAAGGATTTTAGGGCCAAAGGAGTTAACTCTTGTTTTGTAATTTGGATGGAAGTCTTTATGCAAGATCTTAAACAGGGGAATGAGGTCTCTAGTAGACAGCTTTGAAAGAGGCCGAATCCAATTAATATCCCCCAATAGTTTTTGAACATTATTAAAAGTACATAAAAGCCCTTTAATTGTAAAGGCTGTTAAGTTACAGTTTAAATTTAGTGACATTTATATTTTGATTATTAAAGGTGATAATTAATGATCTTATATTAAACCATTAAGACTTTAGGAACTGCACATATATTTGAGCAATTGCACAATTTGTAAATTATACTTAGCAGACTATCAACTCTTAGAAAGTCTTAGTTTCCCATTAAGGGCTTAGTAATCAAAACTTTTTTCTTAGATGGTAAACTTTTGAATCAATTAAGTACAAAGCAGCTTTTTAACAGTTTTAAATATCCCCAGTTGTTTTGCCACAAGTTAAAAGCACAGACATCTACAGGCCTTGTCTTATACCAATATATTAATTAGCTGACTTTTGCTTTAGATTTAACTTGTTAGACAGCCAATGAATTTAATGTTAATTTATTATTAAGTAAAATCTTAATGTTTTAACTTACGAAGAGCCTTAAAAACTATTTTAATAATTATTTTAACCTCGAAATTTGGTGCAAAAAACCCTGATTTTTGTGGTCTTTTGTTTCTTATCACCTAAGGCAGAGAGAAGCTAGTGTTATGCAAATTGGCTTCTCCCCACCCAGCAGACTGCAACCTGATA
>PJEM01012460.1:27901-47030 GCA_004023845.1 Helogale parvula | reverse complement strand
ACTCGCAAGTTTGCGCGGCGCCCGCTCCGCGCTCGGGAGCCGGCGCGCGCGGGGGCGGGGGGCGCGGGGTCCGTGGGGGGGGGGGGGAACGCGCGCCGGGCGGGGGCGGCCCGGCCGGGCGGGGCGGCGGCGGCGGCGCTGCGCCGAGTCCGCGCCCGTCGCGGGCCCCCCGCCGCCCCCCCGCCGGCGCCGCCGCGGTCTGAGCGGAGCGGGCGCGGGCGCGCGCGCGGCGGGGGCGCGGGCGCGGGCGCGCGGCGGCGGCGCGCAGCGCAAGTAGTTTACATTGTTGGGCGACTTTTGCAACAACTCGCCGCGCCGCGGCCTCCGCGCGCCGCCGCCGCCCCGCCGCCGCCGGCTCCCGCCGCCCGGGCCCGGCCGGCCGCGCCGGGGGCCGCCGCGCTCGCCCGCCGTCCCGCCGCCGGCCGCGGTCGCCGCCGACATGGACACCAAACATTTCCTGCCGCTCGGTGAGTGCTCGCGGGGCCGGGCCGGCGGGGCGGCGGGGCGCGTTCCCGGCCGCTCGGCTCCGCGCCCCCCCTCCGCGCGGCCCTGGCCGAGTTGTTGGGGCGCCGGCCCGGGGCGGGCGGCCGGGCAACTTTTCCCGGGCCGACCGGGGCGGGGGGCGCGGGCGCCGGGCCGCCACTCGGTCTCGGGGCGGGAGCGGGCAGCGGGCCGGCGGCGGGGCGAAGGAAGGGGCGGCGGGCGGCCTGGACAGGGGTCCCGCCCCGGCCCCCCTCCCCCCAAACCTCCACTCCCCGGGCTCCGCCGGTCCTCCCGCGGCCCGGGGCGCGCAGCTCCCGCCGGGCTGCGCAGCGGCCGGGCCGGGGCGGGCGGAGCAACTTGTGCGCTCGCAGCCTGCGGCCGCCCTGGCACCGGGACGCCTCTGCGCCGCCGCCCGGGCTGCCGAGGCCAGCAGGCCGCCGGCCCTGGAACGCGCGGGACCCCTCCTCCCCCAGAGCAGCCAGGGCGCGGGTGGGCAGGGTCAGCCAGGGGGCCTTAGCACCGGGAGCCTCAGACCCGGGAAGGCCCCATCCCAGGAACGGGGCCCCTCTCTCCCGTGCACCTGGCTGTCGTGAGGGGCTTTCTCGGGGGGAGGAGGGGGTCTGGCCCTGTACTTGGGGGAAGGACACCCCAGAGGCGCGGAGGCTCAGTTTTCCCGTCCTCCTGCTGCCATCCCGCCCAGTGGCTTCCCTGCCCCAGACTGTACCCCCCCCCACTCCAGGCCCTGACCCACGTAGGAGGAGGAAGGGGCTTGGCCAGGCGCCCCCCCCGGCCGCTGCCCTCCCTAGGGTCTGGGAGCCAGTGAGAGGCAGGGAAGGGGGGAGGGGTGGGGAGACTTTATGAAGGAGCGCAGGGCAGGATATTAATTTGGTGGTGGGGCCGGCAGCCAGGCTGTCAGGCTGGGTGAAGGATCTGTGCTGAATGGAAATTAAAACAGCTGATTATGAATGAAACCCCTCGGTCCGTCTCCCCTCCTGCCTTCCCGCCCCCCTGCAGCCTGGGGCGCAGTTTGGCCACCGGGTTGGCGGTCTGAGCCCAGCACAGCTGCGGGAACGGTTGCTGAGACTGGGAGGTGGAGGGGAGCCAGCAGCTGCCCCCCGAACCCGGTGTCAGGGTGAGGAGTTGAGCACCCCCGGACACCCCCCCAGCCCACTCACAAACGGGGCGTGCTGCAGGGGACGCGGGAATGGGGTCGGTGGGATCCAAGAAGACCCCGTGTCTGACTCTAAGATGAAGACTTCTGCAGGCGCGGAGCTCCTCCTCAGAGCCCCAGGGGCGGGCGCTCCTGCCCATTTTGCAGATGAGAAAACTGGCTCTGAGGAGCTGAGCCCACAGCTACAAAGTGGTGGGATTTTGGATTCAAACCCCTAGACGGTGGGGAAGAGGGAAGAAAGCTAAGTGTGCGGCTGGCGGGGCCCTGCGTGGGCCCACAGTGTCTCCTTTTCCTCCAGGAAAGCTTTGCGCCCCCGTAGGCACACATGCACACGGAGCCCTGCTCTCCCGGAGGGTCCCTTCTGGAACAAGAATGCTCTGCTCCGTCTTGGCTCCCCGCCCCCCGGCGTGGCAGGGCCCTGGCCGGGCGCTGGGAGTGGGGAAGGACTCTGATGTCCCGGGAAGGTCCAGCACCCGGGCTGCAGGGACGTTGTGTGGAGAGGCGAGGTCCTGCCTCTGAGCTGTTGCCCCCGGAACCTGGATGGGCCCCTCTGAGAGAGACTCCGAGGTTTGCCTTCCCCCGGGCTGGTGGCCTGCCTAGCAGCCCAAGCCCCAGGCTTGAGGGGAGAGTCCTGGTCTCCGATGACATTTAATTTTTTTTTTTCTGAGCTGGCGGTGCGCTCTGAAGTGCGGCAGAGTTGAAGGTCCGTGTACGCAGTTACTCGCTCGAGCTCTTGTAAACACGGCCTAATCCCTCACAGGGGTGAGTGTCGCACAACCCCGCGCTCGTCCAGGGCCCGGCTGCCAGCCCAGGCCAGCCTTGGCACTGCCCGGCAGGGCGAGCCGCCTGCCTCTTTCCCTGGTGAGGCCCTACTGCCTCCGGGCTTGGTGGGTCGCGGGCACTCGGCGGTACGTAGCTGGGAGTCCCCCTTACTGCCCGCCGAGCTACCTGGTGAGGGCCGGGACCAGCCCAAGGTACAGATATCAGTGCTGAGTAAGTGGCCCAGGGCGGCCCCTGCGTCCTGCCCCCGCTCCTCGGCGCCCTCGCACCCATGGAGGAGGCCTGCACTGGCACCCACCTGGCCAGTGGGGCTAGAAGGCTGGGCCTTCGGAGGCTGCCCAGGGGTCTCAGGCCTGGCCAGACCCTGCTGGGCTAGTAGATGGCCCCTTGCCTGGGGGGATGGGGCGGCCAGGAGCAGAGTGATAGGCCCTGAGGCCCTCCTCTGGGGGACCCTCGGGGACCTGAGTGAGCTTGGAGCCCTGGTGAGGGGCTTCTGGTAACATCAGAGCCCCGAGGGACCCAAAATAGAGCGCATTCCGGGGCCTCCCAAAATAACAGGGTCACATGACTCTTGGGAGGCCGGGCTTGGAGGCCAGCCTGCTGGGGCAGTTCTAGGCCTGGGCACTGCCGACCGTTGAGGCGTTTGTTTTGGGAAACTCCGGAGGGGCCGCTGTTGACAGGAGGAGTGTCAGGGCGAGAATAACAGCCCTCGGTGCGGCCCACATGCTTACCGGGATCTAGCTGTCGAGCCCAGGCCCGTGCGCAGCCCTGACCGCTCTGCCCAGACGTCGGGGGAATGGGCTGGCCCCAGGAAGGGCCGTGCTGGGAGCGCCGGCGGCCGGGAGCCGGGGTGAGGCAGAGTTGAGCCAGCAGACTGGCTCACACAGGGGCGGCTGCTGGGGAGTTTGTGCGTGTCCTTCAGGGCCTGCGGGGAACTGAACCTCCTCCAGGAAGCCCTCTGCCTGCTTTCCCTGGCCCCCACCTCACGCCCTCTGTTTCCCACTCCCCAGGGAGGTGGTCACTGTGGAATGGGGCGGGCAGGGTGGGTGCTTGAGCAGGGCCTGGTGTGCATGCCAGGGGCTCTGGGACCAGGAGTGAGGCCCTGGTGATTCAGGGGGGCCACACTTGGGCTGCACTTAAGGGGCGGCTTCCTGAAAGCCCCTAAAGACCCAGACCCTGTGGGAGCCGCCCATGGAATTCTAGGGTCGTGGGTGCGTAGGCTCTTCCCACACTGGTGTGTTTTGGGGCCGTGGTCCCAGTGGCAAGCGAGGCCCATCCTCTACAGGAAGCTCCTGGGCCCAGTTCAAGCAGCTCTCCAGGGGACACCGGGCAGGTGCCGCTGAGCTGTCCCGGTCCCCGGGCACCGTCGTGGGGCTGAGGGTTTGTAAGCAGAGATCTCCTCCTCCTCTCTTCTCCACTGGCTCCGAGGTGCCTCTGCAGTGGGCTTTCAAGGCCAAGGCTTTGAGGTGTCAGTCCCATGGGAGCGGGCCTTGGGCGGCGCTGGGGACGGGGCAGGGGTCAGGGCCCTCAACACCATGCGTGTGCACTCAGAGCCTGGTCACTGGTGAGCTGGTGCCCGTTTGGGGATCTCCTTCCCGACCTTTGTCCAGATACCCGCTAAGCGTGTGGATTTGAAGGGTGCTATGGAAGGGGTGTGGGGAGAGGGCTGGTCCCTCCTGTCCATCGTCTCCCCTGCTCAGCCCCGCCTGCAACATTTATGCTCTGTGAGATTCAGTTCCAGCCTCCTCCCTCCCCTCCCCCTCTCTGTCACACCACTCTGTCCCTTGCTCCCCCTGGAATGACCTGTCCCCAGGGGGTGGGAGGGACCAGGAGCAGCACCTTCGGGGGGCCTGTGTCCTGTTGCTGGGCTGGTGGTCACATGCCAGGGGTCCAGTCCTCTCTTTGCTGTGTGTGTGTTGGGGGGGACCTGTCTGGCTCTCAAAACCTCAGTGTGCATCTGCAAAATGGACGCGAGGGGCTGGGGAAGACAGCCCATTTTGTCCCAAGGGCCCTGAGGGTGAGGTCTGTGGCCATGTGCTCCCTGGGGCTTCTGCCTGGGTCAGGGCAGGCCCAGGCCTGGTGAGCCAGGAGCAGAGACTCGGCCGGCGCTCTCCAGGGCAAGCAGCGGATGCGGGAGGGAGGGCTGCCCCTGGCCCCCGAGTGTGGAGCTCACCCTCAGCCCTCTCCCTGAGGTGTGTGGGGCTGGGGACTCGCGGGCACCCCTCCCCCGATCCCGGCGAGAGGCGTTAGAGGCTCACAGTTGTGCCCCCGCGGCTCACGCGTGACGGGGAGATGGCACCCTGGAGTTACAGAGCAGTTGTGGCACTCGGCGGCTGAGCGAGCACGAAATGGGGCAGAAAACAGCTACATGAAATTGGCGCGGCTGGTGGGGGGGGAGCGGGGTGCGCACGTGAGCGTGCGGGCCCGGACGTGCGCTCACTCCTGCTCACACGCTCTCCCTGTCGGACGGCTTTGGCTGCACGGCGCTCCGGCCTGTGTAGCTGGGCCCACCAGCAGGTGTTTGTGACGTGTCCCCGCGTCCCCGCGCCCCTGCATGAGCGAGGTGGCCGCCAGGGGCCTGCTTTCCTCATCTCCAGGGTCCCTGCCCACTCCATGTGTCTAAACCTCACTGTTTGTTCTGGGCCCTGGGGGTCTTGGGCCCACAGGTGAAGGAGTGCTCCGTTCTGTGGGATTTGGTGGGAGATTGAACCTTCGCCGTGTCCCTCCTGTCCCCTTTGCCCAGCGAAGGTGCTCTGGGCAGCGGGGACCCCTGATCTTCATGCAGGCCTGTCTTTGGCTGGAGGTGGGGCAGGAGGGGGCAGTTACTGGGCCTGGAAGCGGTGGGCGGAGCCAGGAGCTGCCTCCGCCCTAGGACTGAGCTGTCCGGGAACAAATCCCTGAGGGAACTGGGCGGTGGTCGGCGGGGCTAGAACGGCCACACCGGGTCCTCGGGCAGGGCGGGGACCCGGGCGGCCCTGTGGTTACTGTTCAAAGTGCACGCGCTCTCGCCCGCCCGTGTGCACACGAGTTCAGGAGCTCGGTGATAAACGCAGGGGCAGGTGCGCACACAGGTGCACGGGTGCACGCATGTATGACTCCACCTGCACACGCGTGCGCACACAGACGCACAGGTGCACGCATGTATGACTCCACCTGCACACGCGTGCACACAGACGCACAGGTGCCCATGCATGTATGACTCCACCTGCACACGCGCGCACACAGACGCACAGGTGCACGCATGTTTGTATGGACACACGTGTGCACACACGTGCTGTAACGCCGGCCCACACAACACGCAGGCCTTGCAGGCCTGGCCTCACAGTCTCCCTGAGCTCTTCCTTAGAGGGACCGGGGCCCAGGCCACACGCACCTGGGACGCCCCCGCGGGTGCTGGCCTGGTCCTGCCGTCCGCCGGGCTGGGACTGAGGAGCAGAGGGCTGGCAGAGTTTCCTGTTGGAGCCGGCCCTGCCGTGGGTCTGGAGGAGACGCAGCATTGCAACAGGTGGTGGGGGGAGGGGACTCCGCCGGCGGGGACAGCCCAGACAAAGGCCCGAGGCCAGGCCTCTGGGCCCGCCCGGCTGCAGCTGGGAGAGGTGGTGGCAGAGGTGGTGGCATGCGAACGGAGACGGGGTGTCGTGTGTCCAGGTGAGGGCCTGGGATGCGGGTAGGGTGTGGGGGCCCGGGGCGTGGCGATGTTCGCAGCTGGAATTAGGCGTCCAGCTCTGTGCAGGGGTGGGCCTGAGCTGGCAGGAGGAGGGGTCCCAGGTGGGCCAGGAGCCTGACGTGGCAGGGGTGGGCGCTGACCTTGCCCTGGCCCGGCCGCCCCGCGTAGCAGCCTCCGGGGGGTGGAGGGGGGGCAGGCCAGGCCTCTGGGGCGGCCGAGGATCTCTGTCTTCCCCAGTCATGGGGGAAGTGGTCATCTCCCTCTGCAGCCCTGCTCTGCTCCTTCTGGGCCCTGGGCCTGTCTTCAGGGGGCGGTGCCCTCCAGCCTGTGCCCCCTGCCCCACAGTAACTGAGGTGTCCCAGGGCCTGGGGTGCTAGTGGGGCTCTGGGACACAGGATGATGAGACACTCAGTGGTCAAGAGGGCTCAAGCCCGGGTCCGGGAGGAGGAGTCAGCCCAGGGCACCCGATCAAGTTGGGGGGATGGGATGACCATGGCTGGCAGGGCGGCCGGGCCTTCTGGGGTCGGGGCGGGTACCCGAGGGCCATGTTGGCACCGGCCTTGGGGCCAGGAGAGGCCTTGGTGGGGCTGGAAACACTGGGGCCTCAGCGTGAGGCGTTATTACCTCCAGGTCCTCCTGAGGCGTTCACAATTGGCCCTTAGTTGTGAGTTCCTGAGACAGGCGGCCCCAAGCTCTGGTAGCTGGGGCTGGGGGTTAGCAGGGGAACTCTTGGTCTGGGGTCGCTGAGCGCCTGGCCGTGGCCCCTCTGCACTTCCGTGCCCATCTGAGCAGTAGTGGTGTCCAGCCGTGCCTCAGTTTCCCCCGAGGTGCTTGGGGCCCAGTGCTGGTGGCGATGGGCCTCAGGAGCCGGGGGAGGAGGGTAGGGGAGCGCGAGTTGGGCCTGGGCCAGGCCGTGTGTAAATCCTCCTGCGCAGTGGATAAACCCCGTGGAGTTCAAAGCTGGCCCCGGGTGCGGCCGCCTGGCTGTAATGAGGTTACTGATTCAACAGGCTTCCTGGTGCTGCGGCCCAGAACCAAGGGAGGCTGGGAAGCCCCGGGGAGGGATCTAAGTATCCCATAATTGACCAATTTAGCTTAAGTGTCCGCACTGGCCCCGGGCAGAGGTCAGGCGGTGACAGCCCAGGTGGCCCGAGTCGCTGCACTCACGGTGGACGACTACCTCGTGCGGAGCTCTGGGCAGTAGGCGCGCGTCAGGCCTGGCTGGCACGGTGCCCCCGCCTGAACTGCCTACGGCGTCCACTCTACAGCCGTGTCCTTCTGGAGGCCCATGCGTCTCCCCAGCCAGAGCGGGTTGGTGTGCAGGGTACGGACCGGGGTGGTAGCCCTCTGCCGTCTGTCCCCTCGGGCCCAGCTTCAGAGGGACCTGGGAGCGGGAGCCGGGTCGGTGCGCACAGGGGGCTTGGAGGCCACCTGGTAGAGCCGGCGTGTGGCTGCTGTAGGCTCCTGGTGTGCTGGCCGCCCACCCCGCCTTCTCTGCTCCCGGGGCCCCCTGAGGGCAGGGCCCTGGATTTCGGGTCTTGCGGCACCCAGCACGGGGGTCCAGGCAGTGCCCGCTGGCGGAGGACCGGGACGGAGAAGACCCGGCGACGGGACTGTCGGTGGTGGATGGATGCCCATGCGGTGGGACGTAGCCGGGGTCCTGGACGGGGCTGGGGGGTCGGCCCGGCCCCCGATCTCCGGTAAACCCGGCCTCGTGTCTTCGGGACCTGCCTTGCTGGTTGTTGGTCCCCCAGAGGCAGGGCCGGGCATGGGCAGCATTGGTCTGTGACCGTCGAGGGGACGGTGGAGGCCACAGTGGTGGCCACGTATGGAGCTGTGCTCCGGCTCAGGTCTGTCTCGGACGGGCGCGTGAGTGGGGCCGCTTTGTCCGTATTTTAAGGTGAAGGCTTCAGGCTCGGGAAGGTTGACGATGTGCCCGGGGGCTAACTTGGGGCTGAGGCAAGACGGGTGACCTTCCCTGGGGCAGCGGCGCCTGCCATGCACCCTCGTGGCTCGGCTTTGTCCGGAGCAACTTCCGGGGGCTCCCGGTGAGGGCTGTTGCTGCTGCTTTGGGAGAGGCCCTGGGGGGGTGGCGTCCGGGGCCCCCCATCTCTGCCTGCTTGGGTGGGTGTGTGGCTGCCCTCCCCCGCCTCCTCAGGGCACAAGAGCCGCTCCGTACAGAGGCGCAGCATGGGCCAGGGCGGGCGGCGCGGGGCTCTCGGACCAGCTTGCTGCACGCCTGGGCAGGTGCCTTCTTTCCTGGCCTCGGTTTCCCTAGGCTTCTCTGCCTGGCGGAGGCTTCTGTCCATCCCTCCTGGCACCTTGGCTTTGTTCCCGTAAGCTCATGGCCGTCTGGGGCGCCACAGCTGTGGACCAGCTTCTCCGGAACTGGGTCTGTGCCCTCCCTGGGCCGGGGGCGCCCCTGGGCTGGGGCTGGGCTGCCCGTGTGCTGGGAAGCATGGGCGCTGAGTCGGCTCGGGGCGGGCTCTGGTGCTGAGCTGCGAGAGTCAGGGTAAAACCCTTCGGGGTGAGCAGCTTGTAATGGGGAAACCGTGAGCCTTAGGGCTGGGGGCTGGGCGTCGTAGGGGGTGGCGGGGGCACGCTGTCACCACCCGAGGCTGAGCCGGGCTCTTCGCTCCCTGTGCTCTGACCCCCCGTCCCTGCCTGGAGCACTCCGTGGCTCCCCATCGCCCCCAGTGTGGAGGCCCGGCCTCTGCTCAGTGTCATGTGGCTCTGTGGCCTCTCCTGCCTCACGAAGCACCGCTCACCTTCCTCACCGCCCCGAGTTCATAGCTTGCTGTTGCAGGCTGCCTTGTGTGAGGGGTGAGTGCCAGCTCTGAATTGGGGGCTGTGTGGCCCTGGGTTGGCAGATTCACCTGTCTGGCCTTCAGTTTCCTCACCTGTAAATGGCCTGAGGAGGCTTCACAGAAGAGGTACTGTAGCTGGGTTTTGAGGCATGGATAGGAGTTTGCTGAGTCAGCTTCGGGAAGGGACTCAAGGTAGAGCGCAGGAGTGGGCCCTCCTGGGGATTTCTGGCTCCAGAGATGCGTGTGGGGAGGGGATGCCCACGTGGATCCAGGCGTCCTCCCTGGAGGACTTCCAGAGGCTCCGACTGTAGGCCGGGCGGCTTCGGTGTGCCCTTGCTGGCCAGGCTGCAGGGCGGTGCCAGGAGGAGCCCTGTAGTGAGCGTTGGGGGCGGGGTGTGGTCAGCTGGTCGGCGAATAATTAGCCCTGTGTGGAGCTGAGGGTGGCGGCAGGCCTGGCTCTCCCCTGGCGGAGCCCATCCTGGCTGGAGGCGGCCCCTCTGAGCGGGTTGCCTGCGGCCTCGCGTCCCCTCCACCTCCAGGCCCTGGCATGTGCAGGTCTGGAGCATGGCCCACGCTGGCCCCCCACGTGTTAGGCCAGCTCCGAGCTCTGGTGCCTGGGGTGAGTGGCCGCGTCCCTCTCCGGGCGGAGGTGCTGGGGGTCCCTTCCCCACCCTGCCTGTCTGGTCGGTCCCCGCGGTGCCCCTTCCCCCGTGGCGGCTCGATGTCATTTGCCGAGGGGCCTCCTGTGCAAGCACCCCATGGAGGAGAAAACCGACGGGGCCAGAGTCCGTGGGAGGTGGCTCGCCCCACCCCTGCTGCTGGACTTTCTGCCCGGGACCAAGGTCGGGAGGAGGGCCGGGAGGTGCGGACCACAGGCACTGGGTGCCAGGCCGTGACCCCTGGGGCGGGGCAGTGCTGGCTTTGGGGGTCAGGGACAGCAGTGAGGGGGCCAGGGCCGCCTCTTTCCTTCTTCGGTCCCAGGGGCACAAGGTCAGGGTTCCAGCCCTCCGGGCCTGCGGGGCTTGCCTGCCCCAAAGCTGGGACCCCAGGGAGCCTCACCCCCGAGAGGCTGACCCGTCCAGACCGCAGGCCCCGGGGCTGGGGGCCTGCCCGTTCTGGCTCTGCCACGTGAACTTTGTGACTGGGAGCACGTTACTTCCTCCCTCAGTATCTGGGTTTCCTCGTTTGTCAAATGGAAGGAAGGATGTTGGCGCTGGAGGTGGGGGGTGTGGCGGCGTGCGGCTGCTCCCGGCTGGGGCCCTGGGCAGCCCTGGCCAGCTGGGCGCGGCTCTTCCCCCCGCGGGTCCCTCGACCGCAGAGCACCCTCCTCACCTGGGGGGACTCCTAGGACTCGCTGGCAGCCGAAGCCACGGTGCCAGGCGCTGCCCCGGCCCTTGCGGAAATGTTTGTTGATTGAACAAGTGCTTCTTGAAGGTGCCTCCCCTGTGCTCCGCGCTTCAGAGAAGCCGCGGGGGGCGGGCGGGGGGGAGCCTGCCCCTCACAGAGTTGACTTCCAGAATTACTCCCGTTGCAAGGATCACTCTTCTGCCGGGGTCTGCTGCCAGTCGAGGGAGGGGAGTCCTGTGTGTGCAGCCTGGTGCCGAGTCCTGGGAGGGGGCCCGGCCCCTGCCCTCGAGGGTCCCCGGGTGCCCTAGAGGGAGCCTGCGGCCCTGCCCGCGGCCGGCCCCCACCCCCACCCCGCGCTGCGTGCTGTGGATGCGGCTGCTGCCCGCTGCTGGAGGGATCTTGGGTTTCCCTCGGGCCCGGGTGCCGGGGTGCAAATGGGGGGGCCCTCAGCCCCAGACCGCCAGCCGTGCCAGGGTCTGGCCCCTTCCTCCGCTGCTCAGCACTTCCTGTTGGAACTGGGTGGGTGAGGGGCCAGGCCTGAGGCCCGGCCAAGAGGTTCGGAGCCCATCTTGCGCCTGCCTGCTGTTCTTAGGTTGGTCCGTCTGACCGGTTCTGTGTCCGTAGACATCTGGCCCTGCTGGGGACGCGTAGCTGAGCGAGGCCCATCCCCCGGAGGGCTGTTCGGGGGTCAGAGAACGGGATGGACCCAGTGCCGCCAGTTGACAGTGGGTGACCGTGAGCCAGATTTTGAGAACCTTTCTGGGCCTCGGTTTTCTTACCTGCAAAGTGGGGCTGATGATGTCTCAGGGCGGGTCATCCCGAGTGAGTGCGGGGCAGAGGTTGGTAGGAGGGTGAGATGTCCAGTGAGCGGGGGGCACAGAAGTGCTACCAGCTGCCCTGGTGTTGGGCGCGTTGGGCCCTCTGAGTTGGGTCACGAGGGATGAATAGGAGTTTGCACAAAGTCGGTTTCTGTATCTTCAGACGTGCGCGTGAGCTTTGTTTAGTCAGAGGCCGTCCCAGAGCAGGGCTCCCCGAGTCTGTGTGGCCAGAGCCAGGCCACCAGGCAGAGAAGGTCGAGCTGGAGCCAGAGGGCATGGAGGAGGCCCTGGACCTCGGCCTCCAGGGACTTGGGGCCATGGGAGGCTCCTGGGTCGGGAAGGGTGCATCGGGGCCGGAGCGCAGGGCCGGGGTCCCGGGGCTGGTGGCCTGAGTGCCTGGAGGACTGACGTGCCTCTTACCAGATGAGGGGGCAGCACAGGGGGCAGGTCTGGGGGTGGTGGGGACGTTGGCCCGGGAGGTGTTCTGACCCGAGGGAGAGGTCAGGCCGAGGCTGTGTGGGGTCCGGAGTGCAGGGGAGAGGCCCCGGCCGTGGCAGGCGGTGCCGCAAGTGGTCGGCAAGCCCGGCAGCGGGAGGGGTGAGCCTGATGACAGTGGGGTGGCACCCCTCCTGCCGGAGCCGGGCTCTGGAGGCGGGACCCCCTCCCTGTCCCCTTTCATTTCTCAGCACCCGCCGGGGGAGAGGTGTGCCCTCAGTCCTCGAGGGAACCAGGAAGCGGTCGGCACCCCTGCCCTGCCCTGAGGAGGAGGGGGTGGTCTTCACCCCTGCCCTGGGCCAGGACTTCCCTCCGCCCCGGCCCGGGGTCTCTGCCCTCCAGTGGCCTGTAGGGAGAGCGTGTTCAGCACCGTGGTGAGAGAGCCTGCCCCTGGGGGCACCGCCGCCGTGTGGCGAGTCCTGGATCCCCGGACCGGACACCGGGTCCCCCTGCACTGTGCCGGGCAGGCTCCTCAGCGGGCACCGGCCTGGCGCATGTGGGGAGGGGAGGGCACTGGAGTCGCGGAGAGCTGTCCTGGGCCGCGGCCACTGGAGCTGGGCAACTGCGGTGCAGGGCATGCACCTGGGGCTAATAGCCTGGTCTGGGTCCCCGCTGAGTGTCCACAGTGGCACGTAGGGCGCCTGAGGGTCCCAAGAGACGGGGTGCTGGGGGCAGAGCACGGGGCGCAGCCTTTCTGGATCCCCCTCCTCAGGCTGGAGGGGTGGGCGGGTCTGCAGGTGCGGCCCCGGGGCTGGAACTCCCCACCTGCGACCTCATCGCGGCTGCCGCAGGTACAGCTCATAGAGAACACAGCACGGCCTTCCGCGGGACCGTGGAGCCGGGGCTGGGCCCTCCCAGCGGGGGGACCTCGGGCAGCGCTGGGTCCGGGTTGGCCGGCCCCCAGCCCACGTGGTCTTCCTGGCCCCTCTAATCAGCCTCAGGGTCACAGGGCAAGGTCACGTCCCCTGATGCCTTCGCTAGCTGCAAGTCTCCAGAGAGAGGCCTGCCCCTGGCCTGTGGCTGCCCCGGACCTCTCTTCCCGGGGGCTGTCACTGCGTCCCCACACAGGGCTGGAGTGGGGGAGGGGCGGCTCCAGAGCCCACGCTGACCCTGGATGTGGCTGATAAGCTGCCGCGCTTCTTATCGGAGGGGGCGGCCAGTGCCCCTCACCCCCTGGGCCGGCACTGCAGTCCTGCGCGGAGGCCAGGCCGTGTGCTGTGTTCAGCCCGGTGGGAGAGGGGCGGGGCCAGGCAGATCAGGGCCTCGTGGGGACCTAGGGGTCGTAGGGACCCCAGGAGGAGCAGACGGCCTTCCTGGGGCCTGGGTGCCCTGCCCTGCTGACTTTCTGCCTCTGGGTGTCCCCCTCTCTACCAGCCCGCCCCCGTTTCAGAGAGCAGAGTACCTGCTGTCACCACTGCCATCCCCGGGCTGCCTAGACTCCCGCGTGGGGGCCAACAGCAGCTAGAACCTGGGACTGCAGGCTGGGAGTTGGGTCCCCCGCCCACCCAGGCCTGTGACAGCTAGGCTGCTGGTTTCTGACCTCGGGCTTGGCCCCGGGACCTGGCCGTCAAGGGGCCCGGGTCTGCCTCTTGTCCTCTGCTCCCAGCCCTGGGGACTCCTCCCCACGCTCCCTGGCAGGTGCCGAGGGTCTGCCGGCCAGAGGGTGCTGAGCAGAAAGGCCAGGACGGAGTGGGGGGCACGTTGCCCACTGCTCCCTTCTTCCTTCCCTGCCCCCACCCTCGGAGCCCCCTTCTTCCCCAGACTTTCCTCAGGGACTCGGAGTCCGAGCCACACGTGGTAGGGGAACCTGACAGGGTCACTCCTGTCTGGAGTCAGAGTGCACTGCGTGCATGTGTGACAGGATGTGTGTGAGCGTGAGTGTGTGAGTGTGTTTGCCTGGGCGTGTGTGAGCATGTGTGAACACGTGTGATCCTGTGTGTGTGAGCGTGTGTGAGCCTTGTGAGTGTATGTGTGAGTGAGTCTGTGTGTGTCGGTGTGTGAGCCTGTGTGTGTGTGTGTGTGAGCGTGTGTGTAAGAGCGTGTGTGAGTCTGTGTGTGACCCTGTGTGAGCATGTGTGTGAGCGTGCGTGCCAGGGCACTGTGAGCACGTGTGTGCATGTGTGAGCGTGTGTGAGGCTACAGGAGTGTGCGTGCCTGGGTGTGCCCTAGCCCCTGACTCCTGCTGGCGGCACGGTCAAGTCCAGCTTGCACGCGGCCTCACCCCCCGTGGGCTGCCCCGCGGAGGGCCGAGGGGCCGGTGCGGACGCGTGTGTGCGCAGGGAGGCCCGGGCGGGCGAGAGCCGGGCAGGGGCCGGCGGGCCGGCGAGCTACACGTGAAGGCCAGAGGACGGAGAGGGCTGGAAGCAGATGTGGTTCTCGACGCAGGCTGTCAGAGGGAGGGGTTTGGGGCTGCCCGACGCTGGGTCAGGCCGACGTGTCCGCTGAGGCTTCTCAGGCCAGCCACCCAGAGCCCACTGTAGTTCCCCCAGGAGGGGCTGTGGGTGTCAGGTCCAGTGGTGGCCCGCGAGGGCTCCTGGGAGTCACAGGGGTGCTCCGAGATTGCCCCTGGGGTCTGCTGGGGCCCACCGAGGCACATGCTGCAGGGCCGTGGGCGGCCCTCTGAGTCCCTTGGAGCTCACACCGTGGCACCCTCGGCCAGCCGGGGAGCGCTGACCCAGCAGGTGCCTTACTGAACGAAGCCAGCGGTGGAGGGTGGGGAGGGGGTGCACGCAGGAGCCTGCCTTGGCCGGGCGGGCCCTCCCTGCCCTCTGGCTGGGGGTCTCAGCTCCAGGATCTGCTCACAGTCCTTGGTGCGGCTAGCTCTTCGCCCTGGAGAGCGAGCCAGTCTTGAGGCCAGGGTCAGTCATGCTCACTGTAGTATGAACGAGCCTTGTGCCAATCCTGGACAGGCCCACTAGGAGAGGATAGGAAGGCGAGATTCCTCTGCTTGCTCTGTGAGGGCATGCAGGTCTGATTGCCCCCCCGGTAGGTCGCACGAGCTGGGCGCCAGGTTCGGTGTCCTGGTCTAGCCGGTGCTTGTTTCCTGACTGCCTACCTGGGGCGCTGGGGGGAGTGAGCTGATGGGGAGCCCGGCGGAGGGATCGGCCCTGAGGGGGGACCTGGCGGGGAGGTGCATGGAGGGCCGGGAGCCTTGCGTGGTGCACGGTTCCCTGAACCGGGAGGTGGGTTTGTACTGATGGCGAGGGGCTCAGCTCCCTGCCCAGGGTCACCCGCCGGTTGGTGACGGAGCTGGGATTTGAACCAGGTTCTTGAGATTCCTCTGTGAGGCCCGTCTTGGTGGAAGCTGGAGGCTGGGGGAGACATTCCTCGTCTGGGAAGAGCCGGGCCCGCCTGCCCTGTGGGGCACTAGGTGCCTTGTTTCCTACACAAACAGCCAGGCCGGGCTGGAGCAATTTTATTTTTATTTCCTATTTTTACTTCCCCGTTGGCTCTTTTTAGCAACTCTGGGTCAGATAGGCCCCCGCCCTCCAGGCTCCACCCGTCTTCCTGGCCAGGCCTGGGGCCTCGGACCAGATGAGCATGTGTGGCTCCGGGGTGGGGGTGGCGGGGACGGACTCGGGGCTTGGCTTGCACTCACTTGGTGACGGGGGGCTCACTCCCTCGCCAGATAGTTCTATAGCAACCCCTTTTCATCCTCAGGGACAAGCCACGGGTGGGTGGGGGCGGGGCCTTGGTACATGACTCAGTTTCCTCACACCCGTGCTGGCTTCTTGGCTGGAGGCTGAGGCTGGCGGTGGCCGTGACGGAGGGGAAGGCAGGGCTGGTATATAGGTGTGTGTGCCGGGTGGGGTGGGCTGTTCCTGCCTTGGACTGGGTGGGGCGGGCGGAGGGTGGAGCTGGGCTTGGCCTTGTGCAGACTGTGTCCACCAAGGGCCCTGGGCCAGCCTGCTGAGAGACCAGCCTGGATGTGGGGTCAGCCAGGGTGGGGGGTGTTGGACCATCTCTCCAGGGATGGGTGCCGCTGGCTGGGGGCCACACAGGGACCCCAGGTCAGCAGGCGACTCCCCAGGGGCTCATGGCCCAACCTGGGTGAGGGGCCTTGCAGACCTTACCCGCCCGTGTGGGCACAGCTAGGTGGCATGCCAGCCTCTGGTGGGTTGGGGTCCTGGACTGTGAGATGAGGCCACAGAAGCGCCAGACCCCCGACGCTCCCAGGCTTGAGTGGGGTTGGGGTGTGGGACTGGCTAAGCTCTAGTCCGCCAGGTGCCCGGTGCGGCCTGGGCTCAGAGGGGCTAGGCGGGGCCTCAAGGTCACACAGCGTGTGGAAACCGGCCTAGGAAGCCGGAATACTGCTGCCGAGGTCCCACGGGTGGGGGGACCATTCCATGCTGCCCGTTCCAGGCCTGCAGTGGGGGGAGGGGGCTTGCAGCGAAGGGGGTGGGGTTTATCCAGCCCCAGCCAGGGGCCCACACATGCAGTGGAGGGCTGCAGCGTTGGAATGGAAGGCCTGTGTGGCCCTGATGTCGGGGAGCCACTTGCCCGGGTGGGGACATGGGACACATGGTTCCCACACAGACAGGCCCACCCGCCGAGGCCTATGGTGCCAGCTGCCACCAGGTGCCCGACGGCCTGCTGGAGAGTGGGCAGGTGGGGCTGGATGAGGGCTCAGGGTGAGGGCTGCGCGGTGACTGAGGACAGATGAAGGACACGGACTTGGCGTGGGGCTGTGTGGGCCCGGGCCCGCCCCCTTCCGCACTGGGGGTGCCTGCTCTGAGTCTGTCTCTCGGTCATCAGCAGTGATGGCAGGTGCCAAGCAGCCAGTGGTCCTGAACGTCACCCTGCTGAGCCCCACGAGGACCCCCTGCCATCCTGAAGGTGCGGGGTGAGCTCCAGGCAGAGCCTGCGGTCCCCTGTTTTCTGCGGGGCACACGTGTGGTCCCCCGGGCGGATGTGAGTGGCCCCAGTAGCGCTCAGGCCTGCCTCATGGATCTGGGGGGTTCTGGCCCCAGGAGGTGGTGGACGGACCTGCCCGGCCTCCCCCCAGCCCTTCCTGCCCTGGCTGGCTCTGGCGCATCCTCTGCCCACATCCTGTGGTGTGGGTGACGTGGGTGACTCGTGTGTGCACCTGTGGGTGCCGGGACTGTCGGTGACCCCTCGATTAGAGGCCAGCAGACCGAATCCCGCAGCTGAGGTGGGTGGGGGGCGCCCCCTCCCTGGAGAGGCGCAGAGATTACGGGATTCTCTCCGCCCTGCCCTGGGGAGGCGGCGTACGTGGGCAGGGGCATCTGGGCGGTGGGGCCTCTCGGGGCCTGGGAAGCCCCGTGTGGCTTGGGTGGCCCCGGGGTGCAGGGGCAGCCAGACTCGCACTCAGACCTCCACAGCGGCGTGGCCTGGGCCCCCATTGCCCTCTCGGAGCCGGGACTTCGTTATCTGTGACATGCGGTGGTGACGCTGGGCCGCTGGGCCGTGAGCGGGAACCTAGCCTGGCCAGACCTTCCGTTCTTGCCTGCGAGCAGGGGGGAGTGGGGGCTGAGGGCCTCTCTGAGCCTTGGTGTCCTCGTCTGGGGGCTGGGAGAGCAGTTTCTCGCCCTGGCGCCCGGGCCTGGGAGGGATTGCCCTCAGTGCCCGGTGGCGCCAGGAGGGTGGGGTCCCCAGTGTCGGGCTGGGTGAGAGGTCTGACTCCTGGGGGGGGCGTTCCCCTAGGGGCGGAAGCCAGACCTGCCGCCAGGTGCGACCTTGGCATGGACCTGGGGGTTACGTCCCGTGTGCAGTCCCCACGGGCCTCCCGCCGTGGAGCGTGCGGCCTCCAGCTGCAGGCGGTGAGCCTGGGCCCTGGAGTGGGGTGATTCTGGGCTGGGTTCCCCTTCTTCCTGCAAAGAGGATCTTTCGTAACCGTGGGAAAGTGCGCTTCTTCCCGGAGGCGGTGGGGTGGGGGCTTGGTCAGCAGCTGTGACGTGCCCTGCCTTCCTGCCCTCCTTCCCGCGGTGCCCTCCTGCCCTTCGCCAGTCTCTCGTGGGGGTCCCCGCTGGCAGAGCCAGCCTCCTGCTCTTCCCACCTCTGAGCCTTCCAGCAGACCCTTCCCTCTGGCTGGCGTGCCCGTCCCGCCCCTGCTCCTCTAGACCTGCAGCCTGGTCCCAGGGGGCCGCCTCCCCCGGGCAGCTGGTCCCCAGGCCCGAGCTGGGTGTCCCTGCTCTCTGAGGGTCCCTGCCAGCCCACATCCGCTCCGTGCCCCAGGAGGCCACTGGGCCACATGCGGACAAGTCCACCTTGGCTCATCCTGCACCTCAGTTTCCCCAGCCCTGGGGTGGGTGGGTCTCCTCCAGCTCTGTGAAGTGAGGATGGTGTGGCTCATGGGCCTCGGGCTGGGGGTGGAGGTGGCTGCCGTGGCAGCAGGGGGCCCGGAGCTGGCTCGCTCGGCAGGGCTCTGGCCAGTACGCAGCAGGCACATGGCAGGGCCTGGGGCCAGCGGACCTGGCTTCCTGCCCACACTGCTGGAAGGGGCTGTGATTCGGGTCCTACCCCGGTGCTCCTGACTCAGCAGCCGAGGGTAGGAGAAACCAGAGGTTTCTGCACAAAAACCCCACGCCTGGGCATCTGCCATGGGCCCAGATCTCTCTCGCCAAGGTGGGAAGTGGAGCCCATTGCTCCCTGCCCCTGGGTCCCCAGCAGGAGGCGGGGACTGGGGCTGGAGCCAGGGTGTGTCCCCATCCCCACCCGGACTACATTTCCCCTGTGTACCACCTTCTGTGGCTCCCTAGTGCTCACAGGACGAAGTTCTCACTGCCTCCTGGCTTGGCTTTCCTTCTGCCCTCCCCACTCGCCCCTCCTGCCACCACGCGGGACGCCCCTCGGTCTTCAGGAGCAAGGCTTGCTTCTGCCTCCGGGTCCCCCACTGCCACCTCCTCCCCCGCAAGCTTCCCGCTCTGTCCAGTGCGCACGCGCGCGGGGGGTGGGGGGGCTCTTCTGGGTGGGGCTCCTCCAGCCCTCGCCGGCAGTGCCTGGGGCCTCATCACCCTGGCAGTAGGGGCGGGAAGGGGCTCGGCGCCCCCACGGTGTCTGCACTGGACCCCACGGTCGATGTGCATGTGGAAGGGAGCGCTGGGGCCCTCCAGTGGGGGCTGGCCTTCTGGGGCCTGGGGCTGCCTGGTGGGGCGCTGGGGCCGGGGTTCACAGGAACCTTGCTCCAACTCCTCAGAGCGGGTGCCTCCAGCCCCCTGAGCCTCCGGCTGCCCAGTCCAGTGTGTGTGCCGGAGACAGCGAGGATGCACCCGGGGGTCATCTGTGAGCGCTCGGTGGGGGGCGGTTTGGGGCAGGGGCCTCAGTTTCCGGACGGTCAGGTGGGGAGACCACCCCCCCGAGGTGTCCCGGGGCCCAGTCCGCTGGCCCGAGTCTGCACCTGCTCCTGCGGGGGAGGAGCTGGGGAGGAGGTTGAGAGTGTGGGCCAATGAGAGATGGGGTTTCGAATCCCCGTGGCCACCAGCGGTGGGGGGGAGGTGGCTGCGCCGGGACGCAGGGCTGGGGTTTGAGGAGCTGCAGTCGGGGCTGGGGGCCCCCCGCAAGCAGGGTCTGGTGGGTGCACGTTGTCACTCTGACCTTGCGC
>PJEM01012460.1:0-27801 GCA_004023845.1 Helogale parvula | reverse complement strand
CCGCCGCGCCCCGCCCACCATTGATGCACGATGCGTGACGAGGGACAGGGAAGAGTAATCAGAGTCCCGACTCGCTCGCCTCGTTCATGACCGGATCTGGGTCAGCTCCCAGCACAGAGGAGCGGGAGCAGGTGCCGCACGGCGGGACAGCGGCAGTGCTGCTGTCCTGCTCTGCCTGCTGTGCCCAGATGCCCCCTCCTGCAGGAAGCCCTCCGTGATGACCTCCACTTGGGAGGCTCCTTCCCACGCCTGAGGCCCAGTGTCTCCTGCATCTGGCGGCCCTGGCAGGGACGAAGTTGGGGGTGGGCAGCTTTGGGGGGGCTCTGGGGCGTGCTGTGCTGTCGGGGACCACCTGCTCTCAGTGCCCAGTTGTTCCAAACCGCTTGGCCGCGATCGTGCTGTGCTTTCTAGCGCTCTCCCATGCTGGCACGGTCCTGAGGGTGAAGTCTACGCTCTGGCTCTGGCACTCGTCCCTGTGGGGCGGGGGTGGGGACCAGCTGTACTGACCTGCTTGCTGTTGCTAGAATGTTCCCAGTCCTCTCGTTGCTCATGGCCTTTGCACGTGCTGTGCCTTCCCTGAATGCTCTTCCTCGCATCAACCTGTGGCCCATTTCCTTCCCTCTGGTCTCACTTGGATGTCACCCCCACAGACCCCTCAACTGCCATTGCCCCGCCGCCATGTCGCCCTGGTCCCCTCAGCCTCGGAGGGCTCATTGGTGGGGCTCCCGGCGGACGGGGGTGTGTGCTCTGGGACCGCCAAACCTGGCGCCCACACGTCTTCCCAGCAGGTGCAGCGAGGACTCAGCCCCCTTTCCTGGGGTCTGGGCTGCCCCTGCCCTCGGCCCCCTGCCACTTGTGACCTCGCGGAGACGGGGTGAGGGCGGGCGCTGCCGCTGCGGGGCAGCTGTGCAGCGTGGCCGGGCTCTGCGCGGCGCGAGCCCTCGGGGGTGTTTGGGAGGCTGAGCTGGGGCAGCGCCAGGCTGGACAGGCCCCTGCGGCCTCCCCCTGACGCTTGTTTTATAGGAGGGGGAAACCGAGGTCTGAAGGGGAGGCGTTTTGAGGCCCCTGGGGAGGGTCTGAGCCGCTGCCTCCTGGCTGTGCACCCTGCGCCAGACCCGGGCCTGGCGAAGGGCCCCTGGCAGTGCCCGGAGGTGGTCGGCTGGCAGCAGTGAGGTGGGGGCCTAGACGTCACCCGGGGGGCAGATGGCGTGGGCAGTGGGGCGCAGAGCCTGGCGGAGAAAGGGTTAAAGACTGAGAGAAGTAGAAGATGTCTAATTTTCCATCGTGATTTAATAAAAACGCAGATCAGCGGGGGAGGACGACCCACCTCACCGTGGTGTTGACCGAGGTTAATCGCGGGCTCCTGGCGGTTGGCCTGCCTTTGTCTCCACGGCCTGGAGCTTGGGGCTCCGTCGCCCCGGAGTCCGGAGAGCGGGGAGGGGGGGGCAGGCACCACGCCCTCCGCCCAATGGCGGGGGAGCCAGAGCGCCCGAGGCCGCCACGGGAGTGTTGGGGCATCTACGGAGGAGGAAGGCTCCAGAAGGAGGCTCTGCTCTGACTCCTGCACCCCTACTTCCAGAGGAGCTCAGGGGCTAGGCCAGGACGGCCTGGGGCCTGCGGCGACTATGGTCAAGCCCTGGGTACGTGGGGTGATGACCAAGGTGTGCTTGCCGGACGGGAAGAGGTAGCGTGCGGAGCCCGGCAGGAAGAGTGCTCTGGGCTGGGAGCAGCATGTGCAGAGGCCCTGACGTGGGAGCGAGCCCGGCCCGCAGGGCTCAGTGCACAGGCCGGTGCCGGGTCCAGCCGTGCGGCGGGGGCAGGGGGAGGCAAAGCCGGGTGGGTGCGGGTGGGGCCGCTGGGCCTGTCCTGACGGCCGTGCGAAGCCCTCGGCGAGGAGCGGGACTCCAGTGGGAGGCTGGGAGACCCTGGTCGCTGGTAAGAATGGTCTGGAGGCCGCGAGGAGGCGGTGGGGGTGGGGAGGTGGCAGGGGAGCCTCGGCTGTCACCAGAGCCACGACTGACAGGCCCTGGTGGGGCTCCGGGGGCTTGAGCTGCCCAAGAGGTCTGGGCCCAGGTAGGGGTGTCGTTTGTGGGGTGCGGCGGGGGCAGGGTCCAGCGTTCTGGGTGGGCAATGAGGGCCTCACGGGGCCACGTGGAGACGGGGACAGAGGCAGACATTGATGCTCAGGCTTGGGACTCCGGGGTCTGCAGTCAGAGCCCAGAAGGTTCCAGGGGCCACACTTTGTCCGCCGACGGGTCCACTGATGGGGGGCTTTGCTGGCGTGGTGAACACGGCGTCCGTGGGGGGACGGGTATGAGGAAGGCGAGGTGGCGCTCGGGGCGTCTGGCTGTGGGTGGGGCGGGTCGTGGTGGGGGAGCTACATGCACCGTGGATGGGGGGGTAGCAGGCGGCAGTGGGGACCCCTCCTCAGGCAGTCGCCTCCCTTCCTGAGGGAGATCACTCCCGTGTGTCGGACCCACACCCCATCTGGGAGTCCCGGAGCTCCGTGCTGTCTGACCCTCAGCGGTCGCTGGGACGCCTTTCTGGGATGTCAGACACGGGGGGCGCAGCCGGGCCCCAGTGAGGGAGGACTCCCCGCCCAACCCTGGCTCTGCCCGGCGTGAGCAGGGGCTGTGCTGTCTCACCGCAGAGAGGGGCTCGGGGTTGGGGCGCAGGCATGTCAGGGGCCCGGCTGTGCGGCTGGTGGGTGGTGCTTGGTGATCCGCTGCGGGCTGGGCAGGGACCAGCTGGGCTGGGCTCTGGCTTTGGGGGGCAGGGTGTCCCTGAGCACCGCCCCTGCCCCTCCAGCGCCCTTGTGAAGGCTTGCCCGCTGGGGGTCTGGCCAGACCTGCAGACCCCAGCTCCCCGGCCTGGGTGGGCCCGGAGCCCTGGTCATGTCCCGGGATTTGTGTGCGTTGTTGGTGGTTCCGGTCAGGGGAGCCGTAGGCAAGGGCGCCTCAGCCTTGGGGGGGCGGCTTGGCCAGGTTTGGTGGCAGCAGAGAGAAAATGCCCATGGGCGGAGCAGTGAGGCGCGGCCGGGGCCTCTGGGTGGCTCTGCGGGGGCGCTGGTGTCTGGAGGGAGTGAAGAAAGCAGGCTGTGTGCTGGTGGACCTCAGCTGAGGGGGGCGCGGGTGGTGCCCGGTCACTCCTGAGGTTTGTCTCTGAGGTTCTGTGGTGCTGAGGGAGGTGAGCCTCTGGGCGCGAAGTCCCTGCATCTGGTGGCAGTGACCACAGGGGCTGGGCAGGGGGCAGGGGCCCCTCAGCCCCTAAAGCTCTTCACGTGCAGAGAGCACGTGTGGCCTGGCACCAGCATTCGTGGGCACACATGGCCTGGCATCAGTGCTGGGTGGCACGCATGGCCTGGCACCAGTGCCGAGTGGGCATGCGTAGGGCAGGCCAGGCACACCGGCGGAGCATGAGCTGGGCAGACTGCTCCAGTGGGCCGGCGGGTCCCACGAGCTTGGGGGTCCGGAGTCCCACGTAGGGCTGCCTGCGCCCTGGGGTTTGCGTGTGTGTTTGGCCGCTGGATACCCCAGAACGGCAGCTGCGCACACAGTCTGCAGAGCCGAGCCCGTGGGTGCTGCCCGCTCGGGAAGGCTGCACAGAGGCAGGCGGGCAGCACCCACCGTCTCGGCCTGCCCGGGGCTGCCTGGAGGTCGCTGGCCCTGCGGGGCCCCTTGCCCGTGCCCCAGAGCCCTGACTCACGCCTCTGCCCAGAGCCCGCGCAGGTCAGGAAGAGCAGGCCCACCAGATGGCCGGCGGGCTTGTCTGCCCGGAGGTCCCAGGAGGCGTCATGCCCGCTGCGCACTTTGATTGAACAACCAACCGGGGCAGCTGGGCAGCTGGTCAGTGTCAGGCCCGCATGGCGGGAGGGGGTGAGGCTGGTGAGGGAGGGGTGGGTGTCAGAGACCCTGGGCTGGTACCTTGGCGCCCACTTGCCAGCTGGGACCCTGGAGGCCCTTCGCCCCTGGGCGTCTCTGTGTCCTCACCTCTGCATGTGGCGCAGAATCCTGTGGACAGCGTGTCAGCGGCTGCAGGCTGCCAGGGGCGGGGGGGCTGTGGGGGGCTCCCGGGAGGGGCTCGCGCTCTTCCTTGGAGGCCTGTGGCTTCTGTCCGTAAGGACTTGGCGAAGGCGCAGGAAGGGTGTCCTCTGGCCCTGGCTCAGCGTACCTGCCCGGGCAGTGGAGGGCACCTGCGGGTGGGGACCCTGCTCTGCTCTCCGGGCGGCTGGGCTGACGCTTGGCTCTGTTCCGCCTGTCCGGCTGCCGCCGCTCCCCCTCCTCCCCCTCCTGTCTGTCCTCTCCCTTTTTCCCCTCCTTCTTTTCCCTTCCCCTTCCCCCTCCCCCTCCTCCCCTTCCTCCTCCCTTCCTCCCCCTTTCCTCCCCTCCCCTTCTTCCAGGCGGGAGTCTCCTGGCCCCACCAAGGGCTGCTCATCTGGGATGTTCTGTTCTCTGCTGAGAGGTGGGGGTGGGAGGGAGGCCAGGTGGGGACGCAGCCCAGGGGGCCGAGGGTCCTGCCGCTGCTTGAACGGCTCCATGAGGGGCTGAGGGCTTGCCCTGGACAGCGGCGAACTGTGTGCTCTTCCCGCCCGGCCGTGCCCCTGCTCCTTGGTGAGGCTGGGCAGGCGCCCAGGGACGGTGGTCAGGGCTTCTCTTCTCCTGCCTCGGTGTCCCCTCCCGTAAGACAGGGACAGTGCACTCAACCTGGAGGCACAGCTGCTAGACTGTGAGGGGTTGTCAGCAGTAGGGCTGGGTCCCGTGATATTCGCTTTGGAGTCTGCAGTGCTAGCCACTGGGCGGGTCCTTCCGGAGGGTGGGACTGATGTCGGAGGTCCAGCCACGGCAGGACTGGGCCCGAGGGGGTCTTGCTGGAGACCTCCAGCAAGGACTCGCCCACTGGAGGCCCCCGACCATCAGCACGGCTCATGAGGCACCCAGAGCTGGGACACGTGGGAAGGAAGCCGCCACAGCCCAGGCCACGTGCAGGGTGCTGGCCGGGGGGCTGGCGGGCGTTCAGTCTGCCCGGTGGGCTCTGCTCCCCCAGGCCACCCTGACCGAGTCACCCCTGAGCTCGGTGTCCTCCCGGCTGGGGCAGCCCCAGGAGGGGACAGGGAACCAACACCTCGAGAAATGGGATCGTGTCCCTGGCCTGTGAATATTTCATCAACGGATTAAAAATTGAAGAGAAGGTGCCTGGAGGGCGGGGGAGGGGCGCTGCCTCCAAGCCAGGCCCCTGGGAGTGTTTCTCTTGGTGATGGAGCCACGTCCCTCAGAACAGGCCATCGCTGTTGGAAATGTCATTGCGTAGCCTTCTTTAATCAAGGCTGAGATGTAAGAACCGATCTGCTGCTGGGAATGAATCTTTGACTGTCCGATGAGAGGCGACGGTGCACCGTAGGGCCGTCGGAGCAGGCGTGCGGGGCCGGGCGTCTCTGGTGGAGGCCGTGGGAGCGAGGGTTGCGGCGAGGGTCTCTGTGTGTGTGTGCCTGTGTGTGCGTGTGCTCCGAGTGTGGGGCTGGAGAGGCCCAGGAGGGCTGAAGTCTGGCTTCCCACTGGTCCGGAGACCTGTTGTGCCTGCACTGCTGGCGCCCGGAGAGCCGGAGCCCTGGCAGCCCTGCAGGGTGCGTGAGGTCGCACAAGCAGCCTGGGGGCAGCGAGAGTCCCGGGTGTGACACGGAAAGGGTGGCCAGGGCTGGGGTGCAGCAGGGGGCAGTGTTCTGGGCCTGGGGCTGAGGGGGAGAGGGCCTCTTCGCGGGGTTGCCCTGGTGCATTGACAGGTGCCTGGCAAAACCAGGGGGGCGAGCCAGCCGCCACCGGCCTCCAGGCCTCGGGCAGCCTACGCTCGGATGGGCAGTGCCACTCCAGGTGAGCACGTTGGGATCCCTGGCGGGTGTGCTGGGTCAGGAGGACAGGGAGGTGGTGGCACCCAGCCAGGTGGCTGTGTGCTGGGGCCCTCAGGGGTCTGGAAGGCTGCATCAGGATCCCGGGTGCACCTCAGGCTCCAGGGAGGGAGCCGGGGCCCCAGTCCGGGTCTCCCCTGCAGGCCCGCAGGGCTTGGCAGTGCGGCCCTGCCCCGCCCTCCCCGCGGCAGACTGAGGAGACCACCCAGCCCCCAGCCGCTCTCCTGCCGGGCCTCTCTTGCTTCTCTTCAAGGGTCGGAGCTGATCCCGGCTGCTGACGGGCTTGGCGTCGGTTTTCCCGGGTGCAGGTGCCGTGGGGTTGGCGGGGGGCCAGTGTTTGGTGCCGCCTGCGGGAGCCGCTCAGCGCTCAGCTCCTGATGTCCCTGCGTGCAGCCCGCGGGGGCACAGAGAGGGTCCTGCTCGCTGTTCGGCAGTCAGCTGGGAGAGCAGGGGGCTCCACGCCCTTTGGGGGCGTCAGTGCCTCAGCTGGTCTCTTGGACGGGGAGGCGGGATCTCAGTCACCTGACGTGGGGGCCGGGGCACATCTGCTGTCTGTCCCAGTCTCCCCTGGCCTGCGGCGGTGAGCCTGCCGTCTGGTCTCCTTGCCTTTTCTTCGCTCTCCCCGGGGACTCAGCCCCACTTCCTGTCGTGGGCATCGCTGGGCATTGTACACCTGACTGCGTCCTGCGGTTTTGGTTGCTGAGCGCGGCGTGTGCCCACGTGGCGCAGGCTGAGTGGGGCGGGCCCACAGCTGGGGCTTCTGGGGGCCGGGGACCCCGAGCTGGCTCCGTGGGGGAAGAGGTACGCTTGCTCTCTTAGACTAGAGGGCTCCTGGAGGTGTGCTCCCGAGCGTCCCCGGGACGCACAGGTTCCTGGTGGGCTTGGCTGTGGGGCGCCCAGGGGCCCTCGGCTGTAGGCGCGCACTGTGCTCACACCCGTCCGTGTTAGGCGGGTCTCCCTTCTCGTGGCCTGGCCACGGACGGTCCTTGCGTTAAGTGGACCTCCACGCGCTTCCTAGAGCGCTGGCTGTACCCGGAGATCCGCTGTCCGCTTCTTGGAACCCGTGTGTCCCCAGCACGCCCCGGCCTCTCCGGTCCTCCTCGGGGTGGTGCCTGGGCACACCCCTCCTCCTCTAGGTCAGCAGGTGGTCTGCCTCTCTGATCTGTCTCTGGGCAGGAGGCTGGGGGCCGGGGGGGGGGCTTCTGTGTGCTGATGCCAGGCTCGGGAAGGGAAGGGGTGACTTTGGAACGTGATCTGTTTACACGGCTCAGGGGACCTTTTTGGTAAGTCCCTGACCTCTCAGGTAAGAACCTGATGAGGTTCCCGATCTCCGCTAGGCTGGGCGACGATGGAGAGACTCGGGGACGGGGCCACACACATCCACAGTCCTTGCGGGTTGGGGGAAGGTGTTGCGCAGGTGCCGACTCAGATGGGGTCGGGGTAGGAGAGTGGGAGGTGCTGCCTCAGAGCAGCGGCCCTCAGGCCCCCGCGGGGATGGAACCAGGACTCCGACCACGACCTCTTGCCTCCATGAAACATCCCCCCCCACCTCTACCCAGGAAGGCGGTGGCACGTGGGGCTGGCATGCTCACCCCGATGGGCTGAATAAACGGGGCTCAGCAGCGAGGAGTCTGCGCCCTGGCGGGAGGGCGTGGTGTGCTGTGGTGGGTTGGGGCGTCCGCCAGGGAGGACGGGGCGGGACGAGGCACATGCGGTGTGGGGCTGGATCCCCACCCCCGCTGCCCCTGCAGCTGGGGGCCTCCACCCACAGCTGCACAGGGGGCTGCATCTGCCGTCATCCTGACGGGTGCAGAATTGTCAGCTGCTCCCGCCTCAGGGTCTCCTGTGCCCTCTGTCCTCAGCAGCCTGGTGGCGGAGGCCTTCTGGTTCGCTATGTGCGGGACGAATCTGTTCACCGCGCTAACCGCAGGGGTGCTGGGACCCTGAGGCTTCCCGGCGGCTCCCGACCACCCTAACGCGCCCTCAGGTCGAGGCCCACCGGCTCAGAGCATCTGGGTCCCCTCCATGGGTGTCACCCCACGCCCCACGTGTGCGCTGGGCAGCCTGCCGGACCTCAGTCTTCAGGGGCTCTGTCGCTGGGAGCCGCAGACCTGGGTCAGACTGCCCTCCCGGGCCCCGGGCCCTCTGGGTGCCTCTGGCGACGATCAGCCCTCAATCTGTGCCTTTTTCTCTAGATAAAGCCGTGCGCTCTGACTGTCCTTGCCGGCTCCCACCAACCTTCCGGGCCTCGGGGGGCCTGAGGGGCCACGGGAGGCATCTTGGGGGCGTTTGGGAGCCTGCCCCAGCGTCCCGGTGAGTTTGGACCACAGTCTTCCCCAGGGAGACCGGCCCCCCTGCTCTCATTGCCGCACGAGTGTAAAAGGCCCAGGGCCCACGATTCCCTCGTGTGTATCCTTCTCCCAGGGGTCCAGGGCGGGGCTGGGGCTGGCATCCCTGAGCCCTCACCCACGTCGGGCTCCCTTTTGCCTTCAGGGTGCTCGGGCACCACCCCAGGGCCAGGGGGGCAGTGGCTTTGCTGGGGAGGCCCTCTACTTTTGGGGGTCTCTCTTTTCTCCTGAGGGGTTCGTCCTCATCCGAAGAAGTGGGGGCCCAGGCCCGGGGATCTGTGCTGCGGGTTCTCTGGGTCAGCGTGAGCTGCGCCGGGCGGACCGTGCGGCTGGGGCAGTGTGGAGGGGGCAGGGAGTGCCTGTGAGCTGCCGTGGGGCTGGGAGGTATGGGGCAGCACCCTCACCCCCGCGCCTTCCTGGCCTTGGTGCCCTGACCCTGCCCTTGGGAGGGCTGGGTTGGTGAGTGATGCTCAGGTGCTCGTGGCTCAGGCCGGCCCGGGGATCGCTGCTGGTCGGTGTGGGTCACTCTCTCCTCCCGGGGGCTGCACGCGCCGGGTGGGGCGGGGAGGGAGAGGCACAGGCCCAGAACTGGGGGCATGGCGAGGCCCAAAAGGAGGGCTGGGCCAGCAGCTGTCCCCAGAGAGGTTTTTTTAAAGTGCCCTCAGCGGCCAGGTCGGAAAGAGGGCCACCGAGGGCGGGGCACTCGCCCAGCTTCTACCCGAGGCGTGCTGCCCCTGGGAGGGCGCAGTCCCTGCGACAGCACTGAGGCAGGGGGGGACCCGGCCCTGCCCTGCCCTGCCCTGGAGTCTGCACGGTTGGAGGAGTTTGTGGCACTGGGGGAACGGGGGTTTTGAGGTCGGCCTGCTCCCAGGTGTCTGAGAAGCCCTGAGTGGGCGTGGCTTGCCCGTGGCTGGGTCGGGGCACAGCCACCTGCCCTCTGGGACCCTGCTAGGCCTCGATGCACCCCCTCCTCACCAGGGCAGGCCTCCTCCTCCTGCGGCTGGAAGACCATGAACCCTGCTGGCCGTCCTGGGGGGGCTGGGGAGGCAGGGGGAGGTGGGGCAGCTTCCCAGGACGGCCCTCGCCTGCCCCAGCCCCCAGCCCCCACCCTGCCGCCTGCATTGGTCTGTTGTGGGTGACCCCCCCCGGGGGGGGGCAGGAGCCTGAGCCAGGCTTTCCTCAGCAGTGAAATGGGGAGAAGTCTTCCCTTGGATTTTTGTCAAGAGGAAAGGATTGTCTCGCTCACACCTGGAACACACGTGGGCAGCGGGCCGGGCTCCTGAGAACGAATCCGGACAGACCCCAGCCAGGGGGCTGAGGGACACGCCGTGTGCCTGCCGTGTGCCCGCCATGTGCCTGCTGCAGAGCCCTGCAGACGAGGGTGGCTGGGCCAGACGCCTGTCCAGAGAAGGCTGGGGGCAGTTAGTGCCTCGAGGGCACGAGCCCTCCCCCCCAGTGACGCCCTCGAGCCCGGACCGGGCCTACGGGGTGGACTTTCTCATGCCGGCCCGCTGGGGGGGGAAGGCCAGCTCGCTGGTGGCAGGTGTGTCCTCGAAGTTGGGAAAGAGCTGCTTTCTCAGGGGTGTGGCCACTCCGCCTCAGCCTCACCCTGCCCCGGGGCCGGCGCGGCCCCTGGCTTGTCACAGAAGGCGGCTCCCTGGGGCTGGCTCGCCCACTTCCTCCCGACCCAGCACCCAGCAGGCAGGCGGCCCGGAGCCCCAGCACCCGGGCACCCGAAGAGCACCCCTGGGGGGCCTTGGGCCCCATGCAGGGCTGGGGGGCAGTGGGGGCGCAGTTGGGGCAGAAACAAAACAAAACAGGAATCCGCCCCCGGCCCCCGGCCCACACCCCGCAGCCGAGTCTTCTTATCTGTTCTGAGGCCTGTTGCAATCTCTTGCTTGGTGCCGTGGAGAAATTCGATGGAACAGATAGACGTGAGGCGCAGACCGTCTGGGCCAGTCGGACGGGTTTGGCTCCCGCCCGGGGTGGAGGGGAGGGCCTGGCCGGAGGTCATGGGCCAGGAGCGGGCTCCTCGCGGTCCTGAGAAAGGGCACATCTTGGCCCCTCTCCTGTAGCTGAGTGATGTCAGGCACCTGCCCGGCCTCAGTTTCCTCATCTGTCCCCCGGGGTGGGGGAGGTGTGGGTAGGGGTCACCTAGGAGGACTGTTCACAGTGAGCCCAGAGGGCTGAGTTGCCGGCCCAGGGCAGGCTGTGTCAACGGGGAGGGTGGCAACTTCCAAAGCTCTAGCGACCGTCCCCAGCCGTGGCCCTGGCCGTGAGACCCTGTGCGCCCAGGGGACCGGCTGGTGGCGTAATTGAGAGCAGATTTTAGGTAGGAGATGCCCTGCCCAGCCAGAAGTCAGGTTTCTGTTAGTCAGAACCTTCTGGAACACAGACGTGTGCTGGAAGGAGGTAAAAAAGGCTGCTGTCAGCTCAGATCTTCTGTTCTTAGAAACCCGTAAATCAGGGTTTCTTAATAAGATTATCAGTTTTGCCCTGGTGACCTTTGACCTATCTTATCATAGGACAAGACCTCAGGGACAGTTTGTAGCAAATCCTGGTTGGGCAGGGAGAAGTGGCAGCCATGGAGGAGGCAGAAGACACCGACGGTGACCCAGGCTACCCAGTGCCAGGGGCCCCGGGGACACGGGGAAGGGGGGACGGATCGTGGGGGCCCCGGGACCTTTCTGGTGCTCCGGGACACGGTTGGAAGGCGTGTGCTGCTTCCGTGGTTTCCCTGGACAGACCCTGGTCGTCCGCCCACCCCAGGGTCACCTCCTTCACAGTGGTCCCCAGGGAGGCTGCGCCTCGCTTCTGAGAGGGCCGCCCTGGTGCCCCACCCCCGGCCCGGGCCAAGTGTGAGCGCTTTTCCCTGTCGGGGCTGGAGTGGAGACTCGGCCCAGCCCAGCCGGGGTGTCCCTGCCAGGTGAGGATCCGGCCCAGTGAGCCCAGGCTGGGCAGGAGGCCAGTCAGACTGTCAGCGGCCACGTTCAGGCAGGAGGCAGGCGAGGGTGCAGGGCGTAGTTGAGGGGAGGGGACAGGACTTGGGCAGTTGCGGTCCTGGGGGAGAAGGTCTCCGTTAAGCTGGGCCTGGGCGGAGCTGTCGGGAAGGCTTCCTGGAAGGGGCAACAGTCCACAGGCCCAGACGAGGGACCAGCGTATGCAGAGGCTGGCGCGGAGAGGAATTCTGGGTGGGTGGGTGTGGGGGGGGGAAGGAGGTCTCAGAAGCCCTGTGGACTTGACCCTGCGGGAACTGTGGAAGCGATGTGTGCGGGAACCAGAAGGTCTGGTGGCAGAGAATTCTCCGGGAATCCCGGAATGCGGCTTTCTAGGCTTCTGTTCCCGTGCGGTTCCAGCAGAGCGGAGCTGCCTCCCCCGCTCTCCTGGGCCCGATCGTCAGCAGGAGGCGGCCGGGCGCTGAGCCCTGCCAGAGGCAGGCTGCTCCTGGGGCGGGCCTGGCCAGGGCCGGGGCCCGGGAGAGATGGCAGCGGCTCCCTTGGGAGCGCTGGCAGGTCTGAGACCAGCCTGTGTGTGAGAGCACGCTGCTCAGGTGGGCAGCGGGCCGGAAGCCCTGCGACTGGCCGCTGTGGGCGCAGGGAAGGGGTGGGGAGTCCCAAGATGGGAGACAGAAGGTGCAGGTGGCTGGCGCCCTCGTGGGCGTAGCCTCCCCCCACCCCTGCCATTATGGTGCGGCCCATTCAGGTCAGGGAGCAATTATTGAGCACGCCTGGGTACAGGGGAAGCTGGGGGGAGGCCCAGAAAGAGTGTGGGTCTGCAGCCCGAGAGTTGGGGGGCTCGGGCTGCGGGAGTGGGCGTGGAGGGCTGTCCCGGGCCATCATAGGTGAGAGTGAGGGCCAGTGCTGCTCCGGGCTGGGCTCTGGAGGCCCCTGCGCCATCTGAGGGGCTGTAGGGACAGGTTTGGAAGCCACGGATCTCGCTCTGCAACTGGGGAAACTGAGGCCCAGCAGGGGACACCAAAGGCCATGCAGAGCCTGATGAGGGTGTGCCGGGCCGGTGGCATTGACAGGCTGCCCCTGGGCCTCTTATGTTTTGGAGTGCGCCCTGTGATAATTACCTGGCTGTAATGAGCTAATTAGTCATGGCGGTTGCCCCCTCCCAGCCCCCCAGCCCCTCCTTCTCACCTCAGGGGACGTGGCTCTGTCTGCTGGAGGTGCTGGGCTGCTGAGGGAGGGCCCCCGGGGAGGTGGCTAACCCCCCTCCCCATCAGTGGGCCTAAGACGGTTGAAGACCACTCCCTCGGCTCTGCTGAAACATAGAATCATTTGTGGCCCGAATCCCATGAGAGGGCTGGGAGTGTGTGGCATTGGGTCCAGAACAAGCTGGGGGTGAGCCCTGGGGGGCGCTGCTCCCCCGCTCCCACTGGGGTTTGGAAGGTCCTGTGACACTCTCGGCGCCCTGGCCCCGGCCCCAGTCCACCTTCTGTCTGTTTCCCTCTTGGGCAGCGCAGCCTGGAAGGGGCCCTGGATGGGCCTGGCCTGTGCAGGCAAAGGGGCTCACGCAGCCAAGGCGCCTCATCGCCCCATCAAAGGGCAGCAGAAGGTTCTGGAGCTGCCCGAGGTCCCGGGGCAAGGGAGCAGAGAGCCAGGCAGGGCGGAGACGTCATGCCCAGACCGAGTGCCACTACCCCCTGCACAGTGCAGGCTGGGTTCCTCTGGGCCCCCTCGGAGGTGGCCTTTCCCGAGGCCCTTCTTGCACTGTGCCTTGCCTGCGGGCAGCCGGGGATTCCCCGGCTGGGCAGGCAGCTTCGGGGGGCTGGGAGCTGCAGGGTCCTGGGGCCCGGCGCTGTGGGGGGCCGGGGCCTGGGGCCTGGCTGCCTCCTGAGGGGTGACTCGCCCCACACTCGCCCACTGCCAGGGGTGGGGGCAGAGCAGGCAGGAAGCAGCTGTTCCTTCCCTCTCCCAGCCCTGCTGGTCACGGGATGGTGCCCAGTGGCCCTGCACCAGCCTCGGGGGCGCACGTGGCCCCTCTGAGCCCGCTTCCTTCCCCCGGTGTGCGTGCCGACGCCCCTGCAGTGGTGTAGAAGGTTCTTAGCAGCAGCGGAGCCTGCTAGGGGCTGGAGTCTGAGGCCACTGGCCGGGGGCTCACCACTCAGGCCCCAGGGGCCGCGTAAGCAGGGGCTGCCCCCAGCAGGGCCATGGCCTGGGACCTCCGTCCCGGCTGAGGTGGGACAGGCCCCAGTGTGTGCTGGGCTCTCAGGAAGCAGGGCCCCCCGGGACTGCGGTCTGTGGCAGGGAAGGCTGTGGGAGTGGGCCCTTCCCCGGTGGCTGTCAGAGCGCCAGCCGGGCTTTGTCTTTCTGGTCTGGGGTCCGGGAGCCCCCTCTGGGTGGTCTTGGAATCCAGGGAGCCTGGCAAGTTTTCTGGGGTGCCTCTGGCTGGAGGAGCCCCCACACGGAGTCTGGCGTGGCCCCCACTGCCTTCGGTAAGCTCCTCCTCTCCCCAGCTCGGCCCGGGTCTTATCTGATGGGAGAGAGCAGGCCTTTCGGTGTCAGACTTGACTTTCCCACGTGCCCTGCCATCTGACTCATCACGTTAATGTAGTAACCGTTTTGCTGATTTGTTTATCAACTAATGATTCTGGAACTTTCTCTGGGTCAGGCACCTGGTCTCAGAGCCAGAGGGGAACTTGGAGATCCTGTTTAATGTTCTCATTTCACAGATGGGGAAACTGAGGCCTCCCTTGAGGCGGTGGCTGCCCCTGTGCTGTTCCCACCGCACCCCCTCCTAGACCCAGCTGGGTCACATGACCAGCCTGAGCTGAGGGCCGGCCCCGCTGTCCTGTGCCCCCCTCCCTGTCCTTCCCTCCCTAAATGTCCCCGTGTGGCGTCCAGCCCTGTCCAGCCCCAGTGCATCGGTGGGGGGTGCGGGGGCCGGGGCTGGGACACGGTGGCGGGCAGGTGCAGGTGACGCACAGGGGTGCAGACGCGGAGGTGTTGGGGCTCCTGGGGACAGACTCCTCTAACACGATTGATCAGGGACTCCACGCCGGCAGCGGTCACACGCTTAGTTGTTGGTGACGGGCTTCAGGCTACCATAATTGGTGTCTCCTAATGGCCGGGCAAGCATCTAATGGCTCTGATTAAAATCAGAGGGACTCTGGAGGTGCCTTGTTTGGGAACAGACCTGTGGCTCTCAGGGCTGCCTTCTGTCTGCCTAAGTGACCAGGTGGTGGTGGAAGGCTCCAGAACCAGAGCTCAGAGCCTGGGCACCTCAGTGTTCCCTGGTCTCACCTGGGTTGGAGAGTCCCCTCCAGTCTTCAGACTGGGGACAACAGTGTCCCCTGCAGGGAGCACCCTGGGCAGCCGGGAGGTTCCCACAGCCTTGCTAGGCGGGCATCTTGGCTCCTGTAGGGACAGCCCTGCCCCGAGCTCGCCCCTGGCTGGCACCGCCTCTCCTGGCCCTGGTCCCACTTCCCATGCCGGTGGGGAGGGGACGCGGCTCTGCACGGATGGCGAGGTGTGCTTGTCTGTGCTGCAGGGGTGCTGCCCACCCCTGCCTTCTGTGGGGCCCTGTCGCTCCGGGCTAACCCTGCGTCCCCAGCCCTGCCTGGAGCCTTAGCACAGGTGTGGGCATCCCGTAGCCCAGACCACCCCCACGGGGGGCTCTGTCCGGCGGGGCATCTCCTGGATCTCCTCCCCCAAGTCAGGGTCCCCATTGAATGCTCCTGCAGCCCCCAGAATCGCTGTCCTGAGGCCCAAGCTCCATGGCTTTGGTGGCTTGTCCCCACCTGGCGGTGAGCCCCGAGGGGCAGGCGCCAAGCCAGGCTGGGCGTGAGGGGCCCCTGTGGAGTGAGACTCGGGGTCTGTGTGGGAGCCGGGCCCACGTGGCTGAGCTGGGTTGGCGGGGGCTCCATGGAGCCGGTGCCCTGCCTCCCTGCCACACCCCTTTCTTCTTGCCCAGGCTCTGCTGGCGCTGTTACAGGGCCGGGAGCCCCTCCCTGCCGCCCGCCCCTGCAGTGCTGGGCGCTCATTCCTCCGGTGCTCCTCCTGGGCACACAGACCCTCCTGGGCGTCCCCACGTCTGCTGACGGATGTGGTCCAGCGGGGCAGCAGGACCTCGTGGCTCTCCATCCCCACACATCCAGCCGTGGCAGGGCCGCTTCGGGGGCGTCCCCTTCCCTGCGGAGCCCACGGGGCCGTCCGCCCACCCCCTCCCTCCAGGAGGGAAGGGGTGGGAGGTGTCCATTTAGAGGATCGGGTAATTTCACAGCTCACTGGTTTCCCATCTGAGCACCCCTCCCTGGTGGGCTCGGGGTGGACCCCGCACACAGGCTCTCTGCCGGGTGCCGGCTGGCGGCTTCCTCGCCCCTCACCCCTGCAGGGTTCCCGGGTCTGTGTGGCTGTCTGCTGCTGTCAGGCTTCTGGGACTGCTGGCTCCGTTTCCAGGAAGGCCTAGGTGGGGCCGTGTGGGGGGTGGTGAGGATGCCACCAGGGGCCTGGCGTCCTGGGCCCGGCCGGGTGCTAGGCGCACGCCGACGCTAGTGCCAACAGTGCGGCCGCCGTCTGCCCGGGCATGGTCGGCGTGGGCCCTCGACCCGCGGGGAAGGGCCCGCGCTGCCCCTCTCTGACGCTCACGTCCGGGGTGTCTCCTCACGTCCAGGGCAGCCGCCACTTTCGCCGCAGGCGGGCTCAGGCCGCGGGACTCGGGAGGGAGCCTTGGGCTCCCCACGTTCTGTCATCTGCACTTGTTGTAGGAGTTTGGGGAGGAGTCTCCCCGGAGAACTTTGAGCTGAGAGGTGCTGGGTCACGCCTCGAGTGGCTTCCTCCTGTCCCCTCCAGACCCCGGCCGTGGTGACAGGCTGGCCTGTCTTTCCCTCCAAATCTCAAGCTGAATTAAGGCCTCATCTCACTGAGCTGAGCTTCCGAGGCTCACAGCGTCTCGTCTGTGAGGGGCCAGGGCTCAAGGACGGGGGCAGGAGCCCACAAGGGCCCGGGCGGGGCAGAAGGTCAGTGAGCACCCGACCTGTGGGCACCAGGAACCCCGGTGGGGACGGGCCAGGATCTGCTAAGAGGATCCGGGATTGGTCTTTGCTGATGTTGATGACGGAAGCCTCTTTTGGGTGCTTACGTGTCACGGGCACTCGCCCTTCTCAGGTCCCGACAGCCTAACGGGACAGTTCACAGCTTGGAAGCTGAGGCCTCAACGGGTCAGATCGGGATTCTCACTGGGGCCTGGCCCGGCCTGCCTGGCCTCAGCCTCCTCCAGGCCTTCTGGGTGGCTTCCTGCTGGAGGTGACCTGGGCTGGGGTCAGGGGGGTGGTGGCCGTGGGGTGCTCTGGGGAGTAGGGGAGGACTGCCAGCAAGGCCCAGCTCTGCCTGTGGTGACGGTGGGTCAGGGGAGAGGAGGCGGCAGTGTGGGGTCTGCGTGCCCAAGGCAGAGCCGGCCTCCTGGGCCCAGCGGGGGGCCCTGGCTAGGAGAACGTCATGGATGAGGACCCCTCCCCCCTGCTTCTCCGGCCTCTTCCAGGAGAGCAGACAGGCCCGAGAGAGCTGCGCCCCATGCCTGGGCGCCCTGTGCGAGGGGCCTGCCCCACAGAGTTGGGGGGAGGGGTTCCCGTGGCGAAGGCTGTGCAGGCTTGGGTGGGGGACGGAGCCGGGGTCAGGTGCGGGCTGTGCCCCAGGCCTCTGGGAAAGCACCTCACCGGGCCCACTCGAGAAGAGGTAGAGACCAGGGCTGCACCGCAGTCGCCCACCGGCGGCTGGCCAGAGGCCTCTCTGCCCGTCTTTTCTTTCCTCCAGAGGGCAGTGGTGCCCGGGTGGGTGAGCCAGGGAGGTACTTGCGTCCCGGGCCCTGGGTGCACCTGCAGCGGGGGCCAGCCCTGCCTCTCGGGACACTTCAGCTGGTGCGCCTGCTCCCGGGAAGGGTTCCCGTGAGAGACCAGAGCGTTCTTGGCTTATCCGGGGTCTGGCACGCAGCGGCCTCAGTGTGGACGGAGGGCCCTGGGGCAGTGTGGCCCGGCACCCCGCCTCGTCCAGCTGGCGACAGCGACGCTCGTGCTGTGCTCGGACTGGGCCCTTACTGTCCCTCAGTGCCCCTGGGACGGGACAGTTGGGCCAGTTCAGTGTCTGTCCTTGGTGGCCGCAGACCCGGGCCAGGGTGGCCATGAGGGGCCCTGGGAAGGAAGGGAAGATGTGTCACCCCCCACCCGCCCAGCCCGTCACCCTGCCCAGCTCAGGCCCGATTTGGGGGATGCCTCTGCCCGATCCTGCCTGGGTGGTCTCTGGCGCTCGCGCACGGGGCGGGGCGGCGGCCTCTCCCCTCCCCCTCCCGGCTCCACGACTTGGCTCAGGCTCAGGAATCCCACAGTATCTCAGGCGGCCTCCAGCTTCCTCAGCAGGGCGCGGGCTGCTCCCCTCTCGCACCGGCCACATCTGGAAGGCATTATGTCGGGGTGTCGGCGGCACAGCAGCCGGCCCCCTCCCCAGCACCGGCCGCGGCTGCCCCCCAACCCCCGGATGAGAGAGGCTGGCCTGGGGCCAGTGTGGCTGAGGGAGGCTGGGGAGGACCGTCCCTCCTGGGAGGTGTGGGCCTTCTCATGGGGGTGGGGGCTGGAGAGGGTCTCTGGCTGGCCTGCCCTTCTGGGAGCGGCACCTGGAGGCCCAGCGTCAGGGTGTGAGGGGCTCAGAGAGGCAGGGGACTGAGGCCGAGAGGGGGTCCCCTGCCTGAGGCCGAGCTGTGCCGTGGGTCCAGACTGGCGGGCCCTGGGGGCTTGCGGGGCTGGGGGGCAGCCGGGGCGGGTGGTGCAGAGCAGGACCCAGCTGCCTGCAGACGGGTGTGGACCAGGCGGGCTCCTGGCCCCCTGCCAGGTTGGTAGGGCCACGTGGGAGGGGGTGGTGGGCTTGTCCCACCGGGGCCTTTGAGGTGCGTCCTGGGCATTGAGTTGGCCTTGAATGCTGCCTCCGGGGCCTTCTCTTGCCGCCAACTCCCCCCGCCCACCGGCGTGGTGGGCGTGTGCGGGCCCCCACCCAGGGGCACAGAGACGGCCTGAGCGCCCTCGGGTGGAGAGGCGCGAGGGGCGCCGCTGCGCTGTCCTCTCCTGGCCGGGCGCCACCTCAGACCCGGACGGCCCGGTTCTGGCGGCCCCGCAGGTTCCCCGGGCCATGCCCGGCCGGTAGCTTTTGCTGAGGCTGCAGGAACCGCTCATTAAGCTGGTGGTTCCCAGAGTCCCTGACATCGGTTGAGGTATCGGCCTCGCCCGAGACTCTGTGATAAGGTGCTCCTGCCTGCTGTAATTTGTGATTAAACAGACACCGATTGGGTCCTCAAGAGGCCGCCGGTGTGGCCGAGCTCCAGGCCCCGCTGCCCCCAGAGGGCACCCGCTTCTGAGCCGCCCGGGAGCCTGGCTGCAGCGGGTATGGGTCTGGGGGGGAGGGTCTCCCCCGCCCCCGGGGACTGTGCCCACCGTCTGAGGGCTGCCCCAGCCCCGTCCGGGAACAGCAGGCTGCGGAAGATGGACAGCCCGGGGGTGCTCCCCTCTGGTCCTCCCCCCGGTCTGAGCGGGTCCCTGTCCCTGCAGGGACCTCCCCCCACGCCTTGTGTGTGGCCCTGCCTCCTCCCGGCTCTGGCTCCCTCAGTGCCCGGTGCCCCCAGGTCCAGCGCAGGGCCGGTCAGGGCCGGTCAGGGCCGGTCAGGGCTGGACAGGGGCGTGGCCAGGCCTCCTTCCAGAAGGAGCAGCAGCTGCTGTGTCCCCGGCCGTCCCAGGGCCCAGGTGAGGCCGTGCCCGCGGGCCTGGGGTTTCGTGCCAGGGGGCCTCCTTGTGCTCTGATGCCACAGAGATGCTCTGCGGTGTGAAAGGGCCCAGGCAGTAGAAGGTTCCGGAGAGTTGGCTGTGTTGCTTTGAGAGAGAGATCAGGCGTGCTGGTGTATGTGGTGCACACGTGTGTGCACGTGCGTGGATGTGGGGGTTGACGGCCGCCACTCTGAGGGCCTTGGGCCCCGCCGTCCCTGCCAGCCCCCGGCCCAGGGTCTCCTTCCCTGCACATGCTGCCTGCATTTGGGAGTCATGGGCCTGGTCCAGCGTTCCACCTGCGGCCTTTGGGTGACCTTAGAGAGCCCCGTCCCCTCTTGGGCCAGGCGGGCCTCTGTCCCCAGGCGGCTACCTCCGTCCCCACGCGGGCCCCCCCACCCCCGTCTTTTGCAGACTCGCGGTTTGGAGGCCCCTCCTCCCAGCTCAAGGCCCAGTTTGACCTGAAAGCCTGCGTGTGTCCCCTGCAAACACATGGGTGTGCATACACTCGCACGGGGACCCCAAGTCGTGTGGGCTGGGGTGAGGAGCGGCGGGCAGGGGTGCCAGGCTCCACTGGGCATGTGGTGGGGGCGCCTCACTGCCTGACTCCCTGGATCTGGCCTCGGTCTCCCCACGTGGGGACAGGAAGGAGGGTAGCTGGTCCTCACCAGGGGATGCCTTCAGGGGCCTCAGAGGGCCATGTGGAGTGACAGGTTAGGTTGTCCTCGGACCAGAGCTGGAACCCAGGCTCTCCCCCTGCAGGCTCCCCTCTGGCTGGCCTCTCCTGTCCCCGGTTCTCCATGAGGCCCTCCGGGGCCTCCAGAACCACCCCGGGCCCCACCCGTCGACCCGGTTCCCTTCTTTGTGTGTTGGTGCGCCCTGCGTGTCCCCTGGTGGGCTTTCTGCCGTGTCCCCACATCTGTTGTGAGAAGCCAAGCCGGTCTGCATCCGGTGAAGGGCTCAGGGTCACCCCTCACTTGAGATTCCGTGTCTGCTGGTGTGGCCTGGCTGTGCCGAGCCTTCCAGGGCGTCAGGGAGCCAGTTGCAGGGCGGGAGCCCCAGGCTCCTCCTGTGTCACCTCGGCCGCCCCCGGCAGTGGTCTGTGCTCTGTGCTGGACACAGGGGTGGGGACACCCAGACAGACCCATGGCCGCTTGGAGCCCTGGTGAGGCTGCAGGCCGGGCGGGCTAGCAGGCAGGTGCTGGGGCCTCATGCACCTGGGATGGAGCTTTTTCTCGTCCAGAGTAGGGGGGCTGGAGGGAAGAGTGCTCCTGGACCACCCGTGCTGGGAGAGGGATTCGGCCCTGAGGGGGGTGGTGGCCAGGTGGTGGTGGAGGGGGTACCGCGGTCATGGAGGGAGGCGCTGGCCCAGTGCAGGGTCCCCGCTGCCAGCTCTCATTCGGGGAGTCTACCAAGGGCCTGGGGCAGGGCGGCATCCAGCTGGAGAGTGGGTGGTGGTGCTGGGGTGCTGGGGTGGTGCTGAGCCCTGGAGCTGGGGATAGAGCTAGGGGGGCTGCAGCTGGGGCCCCTGGGCGGCTCTGGGGTCAGCACCCGAGGCGAGTAGCTGACGGTCCCCGCCTTCCCCAGGGAACCACCTCTGACGCTGATCAGCTGCCCACCAGACCCCCAGCCTCCTGCTGGCCCCATGGAGGACCTGGGTGTGGTCAGAGTGGGGTCCCTGGTGCCCTGCTCCTGCAGGTGTGGCCCTGGGGGCGTCCTGTGCCCTCTCGGGGCCTCAGCATCCTCCTCTGTGGGGTGGGGCTGCCCTGAGAGTTCAGTGGGACTGATTTCCTGGAGCACGGGCTGCTGTCCCTGGCCCCACTCTTATTTTTGCTTAAAATTCAGCAAAGGCGCGTGGGCTGGGCTGGGCTGTGCAGAGAGAGGGGCGTGTGTATGCTCAGCTTGACCTGCCGCCCCCGTGGGAACGGTGAGATGGGCTGGCAGTGCCCTGAGGTGCCAGGCCGTGGGTGGGTGCCCCACTCGCCCAGCAGGCCCGGGAGAGAGCTGGGGGCTGATTCTAGGCCTGGTGCTCCCTGGCTCACTGGGCCTGCAGCCCAGTGCAGGGGAGGGGGAGACAGGCTTTGGGGGCAGCCCTGCGCCTTTGAAATGACCCAACCCTTGTTTCTGCGAGTCCCCGAGGACAAGGGGTGTCACCAAAGTTGGGGGGCGGTGAGGGAGGGGGCCGAGAGCTCTGTGCCCAAGGCCAGCGTCCCCCCCGACCGCGTGGCGCAGCGTGGCCGGCGGCCGGCCGACGGGGTGGCAGCGGCCCTTCCTGGGTGCCGCTGCGTGTTGAAACCAGTGCTGACTCGGCCGGCGGTGTTGAAATAAGTGTTCGTGGGTTTCCCAACATCCTGCCGGCCCGTCACAGGACCCGGTGTCGGGGCCTGGCCCAGCCCGCGCCTCCCTGTCCGGGGAGCCCAGCTCCCCGCTTCCTCCCCGGGGAGACGGGCAGAGGCTGCCTGGGCTCTGGCCATGCCCGTGGCCCACGCCGCCCTTGTGACCTGCCCATTTTCCATCGATCGCGGGGCTTTGGATACGGGCGGGGGCGGGATTTGAACCCCGGGCTTGGAGCCTGTGCGTTGTGGCAGGCAGGGGAGGGGAAGGGAGGCAGGTGAGGATGTCCCTCCGGCCTGGTGGGTGCGCACCCCTCGGGTGGCAGGGGCTGCAGGCCGGGGTCCCGGGCCCTGCGCCCTCTGAGGGGCTGGGCTGGCTGACACGGGCCTCTTCCCGGGCTGACCCCCTGTTGAGATGGTGGGAAGTGGGGCCCTGGAGCAGGGCCCAGTGCCTGGGTCCGTCGGGGTGCAGCGACTGGTCACCCCCTGTGCTCCGGGCCCTGGACTTGGGGAGTGTGGTGCGACCCGCCCGTAAGCCTGGGCGTTTGCGTTCTGACGCTTGGTGTGTCGGGGGGAAGACGGGGCTTGAGAGTCCGAGTGACTTGCTGGGGTCACACAGCCAGTGGGCCGGGAACCCAGTCCACACTGCCGGCCAGTGAAGACCACTCTCCCTGGGTTCTTCCGGGTCAGACCCAGGGGACACAGCGGTGGGAGAGCGCCATCTTGGTGGCACTCCCCAGCTCTGCTGTTCTGACTAGGCCACCTCGGGCGAGTGGCCCAGGCCCCCACGGGGACACCGCCAGCCCGGGCGTGGAGCTGCTTGAGAAGGTCTCCAGAGTCTGGCTCTCTGGGTGCAGAGGAGCGGGACAGCGAGGCCCCTGCTGTGGGGACAGAGGGGCCTGGGCTCCTGGGAGCCTGCGGTCAGGCCTCGCCCCCGCCGAGGCGTCGTCTGACTGTCACTCGTCAGCAGGGGAGGGGCGCGGGAGCCTCGTGGAGGAGGAAGCAGGTGCCCAGAGAGGGTGAGGGGCTGGGTCGGGGCCGCACAGCGAGGCAACCGCCGAGCGGGGGGCCGTGGAGAAGGGGGAGTGTTGGGAGACCCAGCGCTGGTAAGGTGGGGGTCACTGTGGTCAGGGCAGGGAGGGCGCTGCAGGTGACAGGCGGGCTGGGGTTGCCACTGCAGGAAGGTCGTGGCCGGGAGGGGCTCCTGGCTCCTGAGCGCCCCCCGTGCTCACCACCCTGCGTCCGTCCTCTGCCGTGTTCCAGACCAGAACGCCCCAGCCCAGGGGGTGATGTCGCTCCCTGTGGCCTGTGGCCAGGAGGGGGTGGGACTGGACTTGGGCCCTGGGCTCCATGACTCCTGCTACCAGGGTCTCCGCGTCTGCCTGCCGCCCTCCCTGGGGCTGTGCCAGGGGCGCCTGTCCCGTTTGCACAGAGTGCAGGGGTCGGTTTGGAGGGAACATAGGAATCTACTGTGTTGTAGCTGGAGGAAGCTGAGTGGTTCCTCTTACAGGAAGCCCTCCTTGATGTCTGTTCCCGGAGAAGAGTGCCTTTTCTCCTGTCCTGCTTTTCTCACTGACTGGCGGCCCCGCTGGCTCCTGGAGGGTCTCTGCGTGAGTCTGGGCTCTGCGGCCCTGGGCAGGGCCCGGCCTCGTTTACTTGCCTGCTCCTAGCACGGGGGTCAGTGGGGACCAGTGTCTCATTGGTGAGCACTCGTGCTGTGTGAAGCCTTTCTGAGGACAGGGGCACTGAGACCGCGGTGGGGCGGGGGGTTGAGCCAGATGCCCGCCGCCCCACCCGGCCATGAGTCGTGTGCCAGGAATGGAGCCCAGGCCCGCTGGCTGTGGGCTGGCCGCCTGCCTCCCTGCCGGGGGTGGATGAGGAAGGCCGGCTTCCTGCTCGCTGGTCCACCCACCTGCCTCCGAGCCACTTTCCTTCACACGTGGTGGCATCTCTTTGCAGAAGGGGAAGCACAAGCTCAGAGAGGTTGTTTAACTGCTCTGGGACTGCACAGCTTGTCAGTGCTTTGGGATCTTTAAAACTTGGTGCTTGCGTGGCTGGTTCTGGGTGAATCCTGCATTCTGCACTGGTCTCACCCCCACTCTGTCCACGTGCCAGGCCCTGGGGATGCCTGATGGACCGGTTGGGGCTCCTACCCTCAGGAGCCCCCAGACCGCGGCAGCCTCAGACAAGCCGGTGGGGGGGCCCTCTCAGGGGTATGTGGTAGAAGAGGTCCCTACTTTGGCCCAAGAGGGCATCCTGGAGGAGGTGTTGTTGAGATTGGGTTGGCATGAGCCAGGAGACACGTAGAGGGGAGTTTCGGCCCAGGGAACAACCTGTCCAGGCCTAGAGGCCAGAGAGCTGGCGTGTTCCTGGAAATGACCCCGTTCCCAAGGCCGGGGGTGGGGTGGGGGCGGAGTGGGCCAGCCCAGCGATCGAGGGCAGAGGAGGCGGGGAGCGGGGTGGGGTTGGGGCTGGCATCGTGGCCGTGGCTGGCCCGGGTGCCTCCAGAGTTGGAGTGGCTCCTGGGGGCCCAGCTGGTGCCATCCAGATCTGGGGGGCGGGGGAGCTCTGGGACCCAGGAGTCGGCCTGGGGCAGCTGCTTGGCGGCCCAGAGTAAGCCCTGGTTTACGTTGGGTCAGCCCGGGGGCCACACGGTGGGCTGGCACTGAGTTCACCCAGTGGCCTCAACTCTTACAGCGGGTGGCACTGGCGGGGGGGGGCAGGGGCCGGGTGGGGGGCTCTTGGCCCTTCCCGGGCTTCTTCACCTGGGGATGGGGTTGGAGGGGCTCCAGGGGTGGGTGCAGTTTAGGGGAAAATCAAACCTGTGTCGGCGTGGAGGGGGTGTTAGTGGGGGGTCCGTGCCGGGGGCGGGTGGACAGGGGTGCTGAGAGTCTGTAAAGCACCTCCCTCCAAACCCACCACCCTGCAAGTCTGTTACCAAAGCCAAAGTGAGGAGCACGCCCCCCCCCCCCCCCACCGTTAGTGCCGCGGCGTCCGGCTGCGGGTCGGCCTTTTTCTCGAGCGCAGAGAGATGGCGGCGTGTCTCCGTGTTGACATTTGAAACAGAAATGGATACAGAGTTTTGGTTTCTGTCAGAGTCAGGATGTACTGTAGACGGGGCTTGGCCTTTGGTAGGACTCGTGGCCAGTGGGGGGCAGGACCAGGGCGCTCCTGGGGTCACTGCCCTGCTGCTCCCCCGAGGGCCTTGCCCGGGGCTCCTGGACCCCCAGCAGGGCGTGCGTGTGGGGCGTGTGTCTAGGCCTCCCTGCGCTGCCTCCTGGGCCCTGCCAGCAGCCCTGACGTCTGCGCCCCTGCCGCCTCCCCTTCCACGCTGCCCTCTCCCCTCCCCCACCCGCCGTGTGCCGAGCGGCCTTGACCTGGCCGCCTGGCCTGCGCTGCCCCCTCCCCCACGGCACTGTGCAGCTGCGTGGCCTTGGGCAGGTTGAACTTCGTGTGACTGAGCCTTGCTTTCCGGGTCCGTAAAGACGGTGATGCCCGGAGAGTTTTTGGAAGAGCCGAACAAGGTGCCTGTTTCAGAGCGTCCGGTGCTGGGTCCGCGCATCCGGGGTCATCGGGACTCTGGCAGTGCCCCTCCCGGCGGGCATTTACAGGGGCCTCTCTGCCCTTGAGGACGCAGAGGATTTCGGGAAGGACCTGCCCAGCATCCTGCACCTGAGCCCAAGCAGCCGTCTGGGTGGTGGGCTCCACATTGTTTGTGGGGTTCAAGACAGGCAGGAAGCCACAGTGAGCGCCAAAGGCACTGGGATCTCTGGGCCTGGGGAGGGCCGGCGTGGGTGCGGGCTGCTCGCGCCTCCCGTGGCCGGCTGGCCGGGCGGGTGGGCTGAGCTCACCTCCAGGCCGAGCGTGGTCTGTGCGTCCTGGCCCCTCCCCCTCCCTCCCTCCCTGGCATACACTTGCCTGCTGTCCTTGACCAGGCAGGCGGGTCCTCCTGGGGGCCCTGAGACCCCCGACCTGGAGGTGAGCCTGGTGAGGGGCTGGCACTGGGGAGCAGGGACCCTGGCCAGGCTTGCTTAGTGTCTGGGACCTGGTGGGGACAGAACCCTGGGCTTGTTGCCTCTGAGCTGGGGGACCAGGGCCCCTCCCTCTGTTCCCGTGATCCCCGGGCAGGGCTGTCCTGCTGTCCACCGGCACTGGAGGCCATCAGACCGCTGATGGGCTGAGCTGGTACTCCCCCCTCCCCGCCCCCCTGTCACCCCGAGCTGTCCCCTAGCGCAGGACTGGTGGCCCGAGTTCCCGATCGCACTGAGGAGTCCACTCGCTCTGGGTCTGTCCGTCGGGGTCGGGCCCAGCTGAATGGGGTCCCCGTTGTGTGGCCCCTGTGGAGGGAGGCCCCTGTGGGCAGCCGGCCCCTGCTTCGAGGCGGAATGCTACCCCACACGGCCCCTGCCACCCCATAACCTCTGTCCTGACGGCTGTCACTCTGTCTCTTCTTGGACCTCATGTCAAGGGCCTCTTGCGTGGCCTGTGCTTACAGAAGCCCTTGCCTGAGCGGTGTGGCGTGTGCGTGTCCTTGTGTGGAGGAAGGGCTGTGCCTGGTGAGGTCCCGCCCTGTGGCGACCGAGGTCTGGGGTCCGGGTGCCACCCCCTTCTCGGCCACGGCTGTGGGCTCGGCTCCGGGTGTCCAGAGGCGTAGGGGATGGCAGGGGAGCCTGTCCCCAGTGTTGTCACCGTGGGGCGAAACAAGGTCTCATGTGGCCTGGTCCACACGTGCCGTCTCCCCCTGTGCTGGATTTGGGGGAGCTGAGTGTGCCCTGGTCTTCAGAGATCTGCCGTTTCTGTCCAGGGCTCTGCTTTCTGCCTTCTTTCCTCTCCCGTGTGTGTGTGTGTGTGTGTGTGTGTGTGTGTGTGTGTGTTCATGTGTGTGTTCATCGGTCACAGCCTCAGGTCTGGGGAGGCAATGGGGCGTGAGCGAGGCCCCAGGGGGCCTGGGGAGATGCAGGGCTGGTGTGGGGCTGCGGTGTGGTGGTCACGCACAGGGCCCTGCGCTGGGACCTTGGCCCCACGCCTCCTCCCGGCCGGGCCGCACCCTCCTGCCTCCTCAAGGAGGAGGAAGCGATAGCCTGCCCGGGAGGTCCGCCGCCTGGAGGGAACTGAGGATGCTCGCTGAGGTGTCTGCTTAGAACCAGGCTCTGGGGTGCGTCCTGGCCCCTGGCACCGTCTTCGGTGGGGGCGGGGGGAGCGGTAGGTGCCCAGCCAGATGGTGGCAGCTCCCAGGGGCAGGTGCGCAGGCCACCCTCTCCACCTCCCCGTCCAGCTCCAGCACAGGGCCGAGCTCCACTGGCCAGGGAGAGGGGGCCTCTGACCCCTAAGGCGGTGCCCGCCTGCTGCTCCGCTGACAGCCGGGCTTTGGTGCGGGGCGCTGGTTCTCGGCACGCTGAGGGCCCTGGAGCCCAGAGGTGCCCTGGCCTGACCGTGCGTCTGTCTGTCTCCGGAGTCCCAGGAGGCCCTACACGCAGGCAGCCGTCCTGGCCCGTGGCCCTGTGCTGCCTGTGCGAGTCCCGCAAGCTGAGCGGAGGGTGGGAGCAAGCTGCCCTTGGCTGTGACTTTGTTTTGTTTCCCTGAATCAGATCGTCCTCCTCCATCCTGTGCCCGGAGGAGAGGCCCGCGCCTTCCCTCCCCGGGGGTGCGGGTGGGGGGGCCGCTGCCGCCCTCGCTCTCCGGCCAGGGCGGCTCCTGGACCCCTCCTGCGTCTCGGCCCGGCTCGCACGCTCCTCTGCGCGGAGGACCGGACGCCACGCCGCTCCCTGTCCGGTCCATGTGTCCTTGCTGGGTTCCTCCCGTACCTTTTCCTTTACTTCTTCTTCAGTCTCTGCCCCGCTTCACCTGCGCTGAGCGAGGCCCCTCGGCTCCTCCTCCAGGGTCTCTGCCCACTTCCTGTGGGCTCCCCAGGGGTGAAGTCGGGGCCATCTCGGGTACCTTTGTGACCCATGCACGGGAGACGTGGGTGCCCGGCGCTCCACTCCTGGAGGATCCTAGGACGGGGACTCCCTTGTTCTCTGACCATTTGTGGGGACGCCTCGGGCGCCTGTGGTCAGGAGGGGCCGCGGGGGCCCCGCCCTTGGGGTGGTGGGTCAGGACAATGGGCGTTGCCACCGGTGGCCCTTCTGTGGGGGAGGCCAGGTCTGGCCCTTTGAGCCGAGATGTGGCTGCCCACTCGGAGGTGTCCCTGCGCACCCCTACCTGCGGGTGGGGCCTTGCTCTCCAGGCTCCTGACCCTTCTCAGCACCCGGCATTCCCAGGAGGTGACAAGACACCCCTGATGAGCAGCTGGGGCGCTGGCCTAAGCCTGAGCAGAGGCCCCACATGGGGGCGGGGCCTGTGGATCTGCCCGGCCCCCCAGGGTGAACCTCGGCCTCTTATGGGGAGAGGCAGTGGCCTCTGTGCCTGGTTCGGAGGGTCCAGGAGCCTCCCCGGTTGGTCAGCACGCGGGCCTCTGGGGCGGGTGATTGAGGAGCC